>QPMI01000712.1:0-69684 GCA_004431415.1 Cyanophora paradoxa
AGCGGGAGCGGGAGCTCGAGGCGGAGCTGGAGGACCTGGTGCGCGGCGTGTACCCCCCGGCGGACAGCAAGGGGCGGGCCCCCGTGGCGCACCGCTCGGTGCGGGGCGGCCTCCCGCTGGGCGCCGGCGCCGGGGGCGGCTTCTCGAGCATCCCCCTGGGGGCGCTGGGCTCCGCCGCCCGGGGCCGGGGCCGGGGCCCGGGGCGGTGCGGGGGACGAGCCGGGGCTGGGGGCGGGGGAGCTGCTGCTCGACGACCTCGCCGACGACGCTGCCCTCGCCTACCTCCCCGTCCCCAGCCCCCGCCCCGCCCCGCGCCCCACTCCCCGACCACGCCCCGACGCCCCCGCCCCGGGCCCCCGCGAGCCCCCCGCCTTCCCCGTCTCCTCCTCCGCCGGGCCCCGCCGCCCCTGGACCGCCGTCGGGTGACCCCGCCCGCCGGCCGCCTCGCTACCCCGCCTCCGATCGACGCTAGTGCGTAGCTGCAGCCACGCTTGCGCTGTGTATGCGTTTAGGTGATGATTGCTAGTCCTAGATCCAGGCCCAAGCCCCGTGCTTGCTGTGCAGTTCTCCTGTTCACGTTCGCTCGCTGGCTAGACGCACGGTCTGTGTCCCTTAGTCGACCTCAGTCATGAGTTCCAGCACAATTAGTTGTAGTCAGTCCGGCTAGTCCTTAGACTCTTAGTCGCTGCTGGGCGTGTGTACATGTAGTCGTTGATTGATCTAAACAGCGCTAGCTATGCCTAGCTATAGGCTCTATGATCATTGCCAGCTGCTTCAAATCACCGCTTCAAGCCAAGGCGCCGGCTGCGCGGCGCCGGCGGCGTCCGGCTTCGCCCAAGAGAGTCGCGCGTTTTACATGGGAGGGGGGACCGGACCCGGGCCCGGGCCGGGAACCGAAGCGGCCCGCGGATCGACGTCGACGTCGACCGGATCCGGAGAGCGCGCCGCGCCGGCCGGCGCCGGGCGCCGCGGCGCGCGGCGCCGCATGTATATGCCTGCGCCGCGCGTACTGCGGCAGCCGATCGCTAGCTATAGCTACGTATACATATACGTGCACGTGCACGCCACGCGTACGTATACGCGTATACGTACGCGTGCGGTCTCCACTGCTTCTCTCCGCTCGCTGCATTTTGCGCCAGCTACGTGCACACCGCACGCTCAGTGCGCTAGCGCTGCTGTGCACGTACGCGTGGGCCGGGCCCCGGCCCGGCCCCCCGCATGCGCAGACTCAGCAGCGCAGTGTGCTGTGCACGGGGGGTCTGGGGCCCAGGGGGGTATGAGATCGGGAAACCAACTAACGAAACGCCCCTGCGACAGCACTGATCACGACACCCCTGCGGCTAGTGACCCCCGCTGACGTGAGACCAGCTCGTGCTCCTCGGGGCCATCGCATTATACGTTCGTTAGCTATCTGCAGCCCAGAAATCCCCAGAAGCGGCAACACCAGCGAGCACGTGCAGGCGGCGCAATGATGGCCAGTACGACGTCCAGGTCCAACGTGGCTGTGGTCGATGTCTTCGTGCGTTCTTTTACTGGGCTCTCTTAGGCGTTGCGACCGTTTCTGGGCGCGCCGCGCGCACTGCGCGGCGGCCCGGGGCCGAAAGAACACAGGCCGCCTGCGCATCCGCGCGCGCGGCTTCCCGGCGCCTCTGACCATTCCTGCGCACTCATTGATCTTATTAACGCCTGTGGCGCAGGAGAAAGAGGGCGGGGGCCATGGGAACAACGGGCACGTGCCGGCGCTGCCGGACGCGACGAAGCGCTCGCTCCGCATCTGGAACACCGTCGCGGCCGTCGTGCAGCTGATTACGTCTCTGGCGTGCTTCGGCCTCACTCGGGCGAGGCAGCTGGACAAGCCCTGGCCCATCGTCGGGTGCGCCGGCGCCGCCTCGAGCTTCGAGATGCGCACGCGCGATCGCGAGCCGACGGGGCGGGGCCAGGACCTTCACGAAGGAATTTTCGCGCAACCGCGCGGAGCTCGTGGCCAAGGGCCTGCAGTTCGGCCTCCCCGAAGCTAAGAAGGTCACCGACGTTCATGTTGGTGCGAGGCGCTGAGCTTCGATCCGGGGCCCCCGCGCCCTCGCCTGCGCCTCGATTCTAGCCCTGCTATGAGACCCCCTCGCCCGGCCGGCCTCACCGGGCCGCGCAGGCTACATGAGCGGCCTCTTCCTGCTGCTCTCCTTCCTGAACCACGCGCTCTGCGCCGCGCCCATCTCCAACGAGCACTACAACCGGTTCGTTCCTGCGCCGCCGGCCGCGTTGCGAGGGCTCACGCGCTCGCCTTCAGCATGATCGCCGGCGGCGCCAACTACTGGCGGTGCGCATGCGCGAAAACCCTCGCCGGCGCATACCGACAGTTTCCCTGACACACTGTGGGCTGCACGCAGGTGGATCGAGTACAGCTTCTCGGCGTCGCTGATGCACGTGATGATCGGCATCCTCTGCGGCATCGCCGACGTCCACACGCTCTTCCTCATCTTCGGCCTTACGCACGTCACGATGATCTACGGGGCGACGTTCGAGCGCGACAACGCGGGGCGCTTCGGCATGGGGCCGCGCGTGGCCTGGCTGCACTTCTGGCTCGGCTTCATCCCGCACGCCTTCAATTGGCTCGTCATCGCGTGCCACTTCTTCCGCAACGTGCGCGTCGGGTCGCCCCCGGGCTTCGTTTGGGCCATCATCTTCATCGGTGCCCCTCCCCCCCCCCTCACCCACCCCCCCGCGCCACCCGGCGGGGCCCGCGGCCGACGGGGCGGGGGCGGGGGACAGAGTTCATCCTCGACCTCTCCTTCGCCGTCAACCTCTGGCTCCAGTGGAAGGGTCCGCCCCCGCCGCCCCCGCCTCGCCGGCGCCCCGGCTCACGGCGGGGCGGGCAGGGGTGGGGAGGTACCGGGAGTACGCCTTCGGGGAGCTCATGTTCACCGTCCTGAGCCTCAGCGCCAAGCAGCTCCTCGCCTGGATCGCCTTCGGCGGCGCCAACGTCTGACCGCCCCGCCCCCGCACCCGGCCCCGGCCCCGGGCCCGGGCCCCAGCCGGCCCGGCGTAGCTTCCAGGCACCTAGACTATGCGCCGCCGGGCGGCCGCCGGCGTGCATACGTAGCCCCGGCGTCGCCCCCCCGGCGACCCCGTAGCTTCAGTTACGATTCGCTTATTCGCATTTGTCCGCGCTTTTCACCTTTCATTTCCAAGACAGTTTCACAAGTACTAGACACCTCTCTATTCACAAACATAGCTAAACTAAGCTTAAACGTAGCTGTCTATGGCTATCTTATGCATACTATACTTCTCTATAGCTGTACATGTGCAAGGGTACTTGTACGAAATGTAGCAACAGCGAATGCAGGAATGATGTAGCGGTTAGGAAAGTGGCGTCACTGGGCGCAGTATAAGAGGATCACGGGGTACGGTTAGCGGCAGGCGCAGGGGCAGTGGCGGAGATCGATCGTAGGAGGGGAGGGCGATTGCGGGGGCGGGCCTTGGGGCGCGGGCCTGGGGGCGGGGCTAGGGGAGGGCGTGCTGCTGGAAGAAGCGCCAGATGTCGGGCTCGCGGGCGGCCTCGTAGCGGTGCGCCACGCCCGGCGCCAGCACAAACTCCACCTCCCACCCCGCCCCCTTCAACACACGCTCCGCCGCCCTGCGCCCCCGCCCGCCCCCCGCGCCTCAGCGGACGGCTCGGGGGTGCGGGGTGGAAGAAGAGGGGCGGGCCGGCAGTAGCCCATCATGCCGCGGTCCTGGTCGCCGATGACGATGAGGGTCGGCACCTTCCGCGCCGCCGCCTCCGGCACGAAGTTCCCCTCTGCACCCCCCCGCCCCCTCGTCACCGGCCGGGGGGGGAAGGGGGTGGGGGTGGGGCAGGAGGGTGGGAGGGGGGAGGGGGAGGGATGCGGAGGCGGGTGGGACCTCAGTACCCCTGCGCACGTCTCACGGCCGGGAGGGGTTTCGCGGCCGGCGCCCCTCTTTGGGGATGCGCTCGGCCCCCCTCGCGGCTCCGTGCGGGTCTCTCGTCACAGGTCCCCCACCGCCCACGGCCCGGCCTCCGGCTATCTTGCCCCGGCCCCGGGCCCCGCCCCGGCCCCGGCAGACGGGGCACCTTCCATCCAGCCGCCTGAATCGGGCGTCAGGGGCCGCCGAGCTCGAGCAGGCCGCCGGGGCGGAAGCCCAGGGCGGCCGGGGGCGCACCCATGTAGTTGCAGACGGCGGCGAAGCGCTGCGAGAAGTAGACCGCCACCTGCGCCCGCCCCCGAATGGCCCGCCTCAGGGCGCAGCGGAGGGCGGGCGGGGCGGGGCGGGCGCGCGTTGGAGACGAAGAGGCCGCCGTTGGAGATGCCGACGGCGAAGGTGCGGCGGGGGTCCGCAACGCGCCCCGAGGGCCGCAGCGCCGCGTCGACGTCGGCGAGCACCGCGTGCACGTAGTGCAGGTCCGCCATCGACCAGAAGTCCCAGTGCGTCGCGAAGAACATCGTCTGCGAGGGCGTCAGGCGGCGGCCGGGCGGGGCGAGGGCGGGGCGAGGGGGGGGCTGGGGCGGGGCTGGCGTGCCTGGGACTGGGGGAAGGCGGCGACGAGGCCGTGCGTCTCCGCCATCGCGCACCACGTCGTCTCGTTCAGCGCCTGCCCCCGCGCCAGCCCGCCCCGCGCCCCGCTCACGCCGCCGCCCCGCGCGCCGCCGGGGCGGGGCGGGGCGGGGCGGGGCCGGCGCACCGCCCAGTACATGTCGACGTTCATCTGCGGCGGAACAGGCTCGGTGGGCCGGGGCCGGGCCGGGCGGGGCGGTGCCGGGCGGGGCGGGGCGCGGATTGGGCGCACGCCGTGAAAGACGAGGACGAGGGGCACCGGCTCCAGCTTCTCGGCCCCCGCCTTCCCCTCCTTCGCCCCCGCCGCCCCCTCCTTCCCCACCGCCGGCATCTCCCCCATCTGCCCGCCCTCGCTGAGCCCCGCGCGACGGGGCGCCGACGCGGCGGGGCGGCGGGAGAGGGGCGGCGGGCGCACGGCCTGGGGGAGGTAGAGCAGGTACTCGCGCTCGTACTCGCTCGTACGCAGCGCAAGCCGCGACGTGGACGCCGCCTTCAGCCCTGCCCGCCCCACCCCGCCCCGCCCGGCTCCGCGTCGGGGACCCGGTTCACCGTGCGCCGTGGAGCGCGCTGCTTCGCACCTGTGCCTTGCGGCATGGGTCGGGCGGCCATGTCCGGCTCCAGCGGCGCGCTGAAGAAGCTCATCACGGGCTTCTCGGGGATGGGCTCAAGCGCCGGCGGCTTCGGCCGCTCCCGCTCGGCCCTTGGCGGCGGCCCGGGCTCGCGCTGGGGCGACTTCTTCGACCCGTCGTCCGCTGGCGCCATCGGCGGGAGCTTGGGGCCTTGCTGCCCATCGGGCGCGGCGACGAGGCTCGGATCAGGCCCCGCGGCCTCGGCGCGGCGGGATCGGAGGAGGTAGAGCAGCACCAGCGATCCCGCGACGAGCAGCGACGAAATCGCAACCGTCCGCGGCGAAGAACGCCGCGGCCCGTGCGCGTGCCCGCGCGCCGTGTGCTGCATCGCTGGGGGCGAGGGGCACTGCTGGCCGCTATCGCATCGTAGAATCGTGTAGCCCCCCAGAAGCAGGTTTCCCGCGGCGGTCCTCTGCGATGGTGCGGCACCACCGAAGGCGTCTCCGCTCTGTCGACGCGATGTGGATACGAGCTGATGCCGTTCCGCAGTACGAGCCCGGCGGGGAGAGGTCCGGCAGCCTGCGCGAGTCGCGCGAGAGGCTCGAGCGCGACTTGATGGACATACGTGCTGCAACGCGCGCGACCTCCTATTCGCCGCTGAGGTTTGCCCGCGCGCCTCAATTCGTCGTTGGACGCCACGCGGCTACGAAGTTTGAACTTGGGTCGGCCCTCCTGCCGCAGGCGGGCCGAGGAGTCCGGTATTCGGCCCTCGTCTTTCGATCTTGGCGGGTTGCGTGCCTCTACGTCGTCAGACACCGGCGCCTGGGTCACGCTGGAAGAGGGCACCGCTTTCCGACCCGTGCGCAAGCGCCCAGCCCTCGGCGCGGATGGCGCTGTTTTCCTGGGCCGCTTGAAGGATTGGTTGCATCTCTGAGCCGGCGGCGTGCAGCGGGATCTCTCCTCCGGAGTCAGTCGGAGCCTCGGGGCCTTGCCCGTGCCGGCCGTGGAGGACCCCGGGCGCAATGATCATATCGGGGACGTGCTGTGCGTCCAATTTTCTTTTTTGTCTCTTAAGGCGCTCACGGGGGCGGGCAGGCTGATCAACGAGATCCGGGCGCTGCGGAGCAAGCTGGAGGAGCAGGCGGTGAACAACGCGAACCGGCTGGCGCGGCAGGAGGAGGAGCACGCGCGCGTCGTGCAGCAGCTCTGCCGCGACCACCAGGAGCGCGAGCGCGCCATCCGCGAGGCCGCCAGGGCCGACATCGAGGCCGTGCGCCGCAGCCAGGCGCGCCCCGGCGTGCGGGGGCCGACGCGGGGCGGGGCAGATGGAGGCGCGGTTCAAGGAGGACCGGGCGCGGATGGAGCGGATGGTGCGGGAGACGGAGGGCGCGCTGCGCTCCTCCACAGAGGACCGCGAGACGTTTCGCGCCGCCATCGAGTCGCGCCACGCCGAGAGCACCGCCCGCCTCCTCAAGGCGCGCCGCTTCCCGCCCCGCGAACCCGGCGTGGCTGACGGGGCGGGCAGGACGCGGAGGCTGAGATCTCCGAGCTGCGGACGCGCCTCGCGGAGGCGGAGTCGGCGCGCTCGCGGGAGAAGTCCAACTACTCGGCCCAGCTCCAGCTCCTCGAGTCCCGCCTCTCGGACATGTGCGGCGCCGCGCGCGGCCCCGCGCGGGGGGCCGGGGGCGAGCGGGCGGGGTGGGGCGCAGGCGGCTGCAGGTGGAGCGGCTGCAGTCGAGCGAGGCGGCGTGGGAGGCGTCGCGGGCGGCGGAACGCGAGCGGGAGCGGAGCGAGGCGCGGGCGATCGAGGGGGACCTCTCGCGGGCCGTCGACACGCTCTCGAAGGAGGCGGAGCTGCGGCGCGAGCTCGAAGCGGCCAACGCGTCGCTCGCGGAGAAGCTCGCGTCGGAGCGGCAGGCGCGGGCGCGGGCGGAGCAGCGGGCCGGGGACCTGCTGGACGCGGCGGCGCGGGACCGCGAGGCCTCCGCCACGTCGGAGCGCGAGCGCAAGCGCCTCGCCGAGGAGCTCCACGCCGCCGAGGCCGCCCGCCGCCTCCTCGAGGTCCGCGGGGCCCGCCCCGGCCGGGCCGGGCACCCGGGGGCCGACGCGCGGGGCCGGCAGGTGCAGCTGCGGGACGCGACGGACGCGGCGCGGCAGGCGCAGGTCGAGTCGCGGGTCGCGGAGGAGGAGCGCCGCGCCGCCTCGCAGCGCGCGCGCGAGCTCGAGGGCGGCGCCGCCGAGCTGCTGGCGGTGCGGCGCGAGGCGGCGCAGCTGACGGCGGCCGTCGCCGCGGAGCGGGAGATGCGGCAGCAGGCCGAGCAGTTGCTCGCCGAGGCCCGCGGGGCCCTCGCCGGCGAGCGCGAGTCCGGCCGCGCGCAGAGCGGCAAGCTCCAGGAGCAGCTGCAGAGCGTCCAGGACGAGACCTCGCGGTGCGGGGCCTCGCCCCCACCTCGCCCCGCCCCGCCCCGCGCCGCCGGCCGAGCCGCCGGGCAGGCTGCTGCGGGAGGCGAACGCGCGGGCGGAGCGGGAGGCGGTGCGGGCGCGGGAGGCGTCGGAGCGGCTGGCGGCGCAGGCGGGGGCGGCGGAGGCGCTGCGCGTGCAGCTGGACATCCTGCAGCAGGACCTCGCGAACATGAAGGCGCAGCGCGAGCTCGAGCGCATCAAGCTCGAGCAGAGCGAGGCCCTCGAGCGCGAGCTCGCCAAGCTCAAGGCCGACTACGCGCGCCTCGTGGAGAGCCTGCAGGGCGACCGGGAGAGCTACAAGGCGAGCCTGCTCGTCTACCAGCGGCAGCTCGACGAGCAGCTCACCGACATGAGCGCCAAGATCCGCGCCGCGGAGGAGGCGGTGCGCGCCCGCCGCCCCTCGCGCCGCGCCGCGCGCCGCCGACGGGGCGGGGCCGGTGGCAGCACGCGCGGGAGGCGGCGTCGCGGCAGGAGCGGGAGCGGCTGGCGGAGGAGCAGGAGCAGCAGCTGGCGGAGGCCGTGCAGCGGCTCGCGCGCGCCGAGGAGGCCCTCGAGGCGGCCGAGCGGCGCGCCCGCCACGCCGACGCCGAGCGCGGCTCGCTCGCCCGCGAGCTCGACGCCATCCGCCGCGAGCGCGAGGCCGCCGTCTCCGACCGGTCCGCCCGCCCCGCCCCGCCCCGCGGCTGGCCCCTCTGAGGGGCGGGGCGCGCAGGGACGCGGCGCTGGCGCGGACGGCGGGGCGGGCGAGCGCGCTGGAGGCGGAGCTCGAGGCGCTGCGGCGCGAGAAGGAGCGCCTCGCGATGGACGCCGCCGTCACCGAGGCGCAGCGCATGCGCATGAGCCAGAGCGAGACGGAGCTCGCCACGCTGCGCGCCGAGCGCGAGCGCTTCAGCGCCGACCGCGCCGCCATCGCGGCCGAGCTGCGGCGGCAGCTCGAGGAGGTCGAGGCGGCGCTGGCGGAGGTGCGCGCCGAGAACGAGCGCTTGGCGGCGGAGCGCGACGAGGTCGCCGGGGAGCTGCGCCGGGAGCGCGAGCGCGGCTCGGGGCGGGCGGACGAGTTCGTGGCGGCGCGGCAGGAGGCGCGGCGCGAGGTGGAGACGCTGCAGGCGCGGCTCGACAACGAGCGCGCGCAGCTCGCCCAGCTCCTCGCCGAGGCCCGCGACACCGCCGCCGCCGCCGCCCAGCGCGCCGACCGCGCCGAGGACCTCCTCGCCGCCCTCCGCGCCGAGATGGGCGGTGCGCGCCGCCCCGGGCCCCGCCCTTCCCGCGCCGCGCCGCGCCGGGCCGGGCGGGGGCGAGCGGGGCGGGGCGGGGCGCAGAGACGCGGGAGGCGCACGAGCGGCTGGCGGAGCTGGAGGGGACGGTGCGGGCGCTGGGGCAGGAGAAGGCCGCCCTCGCCGAGCGCTTCGCCCGCGAGCAGGCCCTCTGGACGGTGCCCCGCCCCCGCCCCCAGCGCCGGCGCCCCGGACCGGAAGCCGAGGGGCGGGGGCGGCAGAGCGCGAAGGAGGACCTGACGAAGATCGCGGACAACTACCGGCAGCTGCTGGACAAGGAGGCGGAGAAGGGGAAGCGGCTGCAGGGGGAGGCGCTGGCCCTCGAGGAGCGCGCCGCCCGCGCCGACGAGGAGGCCCGCGAGGCCCGCGGCCGCGCCGCCGCGCTGCAGGAGGAGCTGCGGCGGCGCGAGGCGAGCGGGGAGGAGTACAAGCGCGAGGTGGAGCGCGAGGTGGCGGCCATCGACGCGCACCTGAAGCTCGAGGCGGAGCAGCGGCGCCTCGTCGAGGAGGCGCACCGGCGGCAGGTGGAGGAGCTGCAGGAGCAGCTGCGGGGCCAGGCGGAGGCGATCCGGGGGGCGTACGGGCGGGAGGTGGCGGCGCTGGGGGAGCAGCTGGAGCGGGAGCGGGGCCACGGGCGGGCGATCGAGCGGGCGCACACGGAGCAGGTCCGCGAGCTCCAGCACCAGCTCCGCCTCCTCCGCGACCAGGCCCGCCCCGCCCCGCCCGCCCCGCCCCGCGGCGGCTGACGCGGCGGGTCGGGGCGCAGGCGGCGGGGATGTCGGCGGCGGACCGCACGGCCTCCCTCGCCGCCTCCGCCGCCGCCTCCCTCCGCCACTCCCTCGACGCTGGCACCGGCGCCGCTGCGAGCGGGGCGGCGGGCGGGGCGGCGGGCGGGGCGGAGGCGGGGCTGGGGCGATGCGGGTGGCGTACCAGCAGGAGGTGGAGGGCCTGCGGCGGGCGCTGCAGCTGCAGCGGGACCACAACGAGCGCCTCACCGAAGAGCTCCGCTCCCTCTGCGACGAGGTCGCCGCCGCTCCGCCGCCCCGCCGCCCGCCCCGACCCCGTACCCGGCCCTCCGGCGCCTCCTCCGCGCCCCGCGCCGCCTCCCGGCCCTCGTCCCGCCCTCGCGGCCTCCTCGGCCGGCGCGGCGGCGCAGGCGGCGAGCTCGCCGGAGGGCCCGACGCCGCGGGGCGGGGCGGGCTCGGCGGGGGCGAGCCCGACGCTGCACCGGACGCGGGAGTTCGCGACGCTGCCGGCGGCGGGGGGCCGCGGCGGGGCCCGAGCGAGGCGGGGGAGATCTACTCGGACCGCGCCACGCGGGCCCCCGAGGAGAGCGCCCTCGCCGACGACGACGACGAGGACGAGGAGGACGAGGAGGGGTACACCACGGAGGGCAGCTACGGCCCCGGCGGCGCGTCGGGGGCGGGCGGGGCGGGCCGGCGGGGCCTCCGTGTGGGCGGGGTGGAGCCGGAGGACCTGCGCTGGCCCTCCGCCCCGCCGCCTCCAACCCCGCCTCGGACGCCCGGCGGCGGCGGCGGCGGCGGAGTCGGGGCCGGAGGCGGCGGGCCCGGCGCGGGCCCGCTGGCGGCGGCGGCGGGTGACGTGCTGGCGGCGCTGCGGTCGATGCGGGAGGAGATCGACGCGCTGCGGCGGAGCGGGGCGGCGCGGGAGGCGGTGCTGCGGCGGGCGTACGAGGAGGAGCTGGCGGGGGCGGCGGCGGCTCGGACGGAGCTGGAGGAGCGGCTGCAGCAGCAGGCGGAGCGGTACGAGCTCGTGAAGGACATCGCCCTGCGCCGCGGGCAGCAGGCCGCCGACCTCAACGCCATGCTCGTGCGGCCCCCGCCCCGCCCCAGCCCCGCCCCGGCCCCCGCCCGACCCAGGCCCCGCCAGCTCTCTCGCGCCGAGCACGAGGCCCTGGGCGACGAGAGGCGCTCCTACAGCCCGCCCGCCACCCGCCCGCGCCCGCCGCGGCGCCCTCCTCGCCGGGCACGGGCGCGCGGCGGCCGGCGGCGGGGCGGGCGCAGGGCGCGCGGATCGTGGTGGAGGTGCCGACGGGGGCGGCGGGGGCGGCGGGGCGGGCGGGGCGGGCGACCCCGAGGCGCTGCGGGCCTTCCTCGCCCGCCTCGAGGCAGAGGGGCGCCTTCCCGGCGCCCCGAGGCCGCCCCGCCCCGCCCGGCCCACGCCGGCCCCGCCGCCCCCGCTCCGCCCACAAGGGCACCCCGCGCCGGCCCCGTCGCCGGCCGCGGCGGCGGCCCCGAGCTCCCGGGCCCGGCCGAGCGCAAGGCGCGCCGCCCGGAGAAGGCGGCGGCGGCGGGGGCCAAGGAGGCCGGCGTGGCGGCGGGAACGGCGCGGTGCGCGGCGGGGCGTGCGCGCGGGGCCGGCAGCGCTCGCTCTCGGTGGGCGGCGGCGCCGAGGCGGCGTCGCCGAAGAAGAAGGGCAAGGCGGGGGCGGGGGGCACCCCCGCCCCCGCCGCCGCCTCCAAGAAGCCGGCAGCCAAGGCCCGCAAGGCCCTGTGAGTCTCTGTCCGCCTTGCAAGTGTGCACATGTGGCTTGCGGGACGGGTGCAATTGCGCATGCGGCGCTGGAATTTGAATGCGTACGTGATTAAGCGGCCTTACTCACTACTCGTATACTCCGGTCAGATGCATCCGGGTAGCTGCGGCTAGCTAGCAACGTACACGTACGTATATGTACCGCGGGCCCGGGGCCGCGGCCGGTAGCGCCTATAGCTAGCAGTCCCTTGAGCTTTGAAATTCGATTCGCTTCAAGTGCACACGTATATACGGGGTACGTAGACCCGGTGCACGTGATCGAGTACCCCGGTCTGATCGCTTGAGTACCCCGGGCCCAGTCTGAACTCGGAATTACTAGCACGCAGCGGCCTCGAGCTCTGCTCGAGCTCTGACTGGTCCGGCCGCCGGTTGGAAACGGGGTAGCCTACTAGGCTAGCAGAAAGCGACTCGGCGAGGCCCTGAGGGGCGCCCCCGGGCGCCGGCCCGCGCCCGGGCCGGGCCGGGGCGGCCTGCGCCGCGGCCGGCGCCGGCAGTGCGCATGCGCACTGCGCATGCGGCACTGCGGCATATCATCATCATCGGCATACATTGCCATACAATTCATATGCATGCCGCGGCCGGCGCCGCGCCTGCACTGCCGCCGGCCGGGCCGGCGCCGCGCCTGCACTGCATGCGCACCTGCAGGCTAGCGCGCTAGCGCGCCGCGGCGCTGGCGCGGCGACGCCACGTGCACGCGCGCCATGGCCCGGCGGCCAAGTCCAGCAAGCCGCTAGCCCGACCTCAGCTATAGCTAGCTTCGCGCGCTGGCCAGCTAGCGCGGCTGTCGGCTAGCTCGCCGGCTAAATCATGCGCTTGTACCCAGCAATTGGCTCCATTCCCCCCCCTGCTCGAGTCTCGATAAATCGAAACTCGCAGGAGCTCTTTTTTTCGCATTCGGTACAACAGGTACTTGATGCGGCCTAGCGCGCTACGCGCTGCTTCCCGAGCATTTGCATGTATGACAAGCTTTGCTGAGCATCGCAAGAGCTTTCTTATGCACTTGGTCCGGCCCCTATACGACCACAGGATCAGGCGCTGCAAGGGATAGTCCAGGAAAGGGTCCGGTCCTTTTTTCCGCGCAGCATTCCGCTCTTTCCAGGTTCTGACAACGAATTCCGGGCTCTCGTGCATGCACTAACACTCGGTTAAGAGCTCGGAGCTGGATCGGGAGATGAACAGACTCGTCATTTTGCAAGTTACCGAAAACGGGGGCCCTACGTACCCCGTTTCCAATAATTATTGAATTCGAACTTCGGAAATTCGAAAGCCCAAGCACCTACTTTTCACTTATATAATTAAGCTTTGCTTCGCGCTGCTACGCATCTGCGAGCAGCGCAATGATCTGGGAGCGATGTACATGTAGAAGCATTCCTAGCGCTAGCTGTTTCGGGGATGTTGTGGGCCGAACCTGTCACAGTGTGGCAGCGCCTGGAGACGTTGTCGACGTTGCATTTGGTACCCCTCTGCAAGGGACGGGTCATGATTAGGGCTGGGCCGGTGGCGGCCGGTGGCAGTGGCGGCCTCCCACCGACCGACCGGGTGGATGGTCTAGATCTGGTCCACCGCCATATATACAACGCCCGGTACCATACAAATAAAAATTTTAGGGGGGGGTAGGCTCGCGAAAAATTCATATTCTCGCGCGCGAAAGTTACATATTCCGTGCACCCAGGCCAGGAAAGTCCTGCTTAGTTCATCTTCCTGCTCTCCTGCGCTCCTGTGCTCTTCAATCCGACGGAGCCCAAGGGAGCTGACGCCATCGATCGCGATATCCCGTACCCCTCCTGAGCATATGCATCAACCACCCCGGCCTCCCCCTCAACTGGCTTGAACTCGCCCCAAAGCACTTGCTTTAGACAGTTGGGAACAGAGTAGGCGCGTAGCGCCTTGAAGCTGTGCGGAATTAAGCGTATTTCCTGCCAATTTTCACGCACTGCAGCAAGTACCCCCCCTCTACCGACCGCCACCGGCGGGTAACAGTCAGCGGGCCCACCGACCGGGTGGGGGTTCAGGTCGACGTCGACTGTGCCCAGCCCTAGTCATGATCACGGGCCCGGGGTCTTATTTCATCATGGCATGCAAGCTTTAACTTAGTAAGCAGTACTACCGTATAACACAATATTAATGCGCTCAATATTAATGCGTTTTTGGACCCGGACCCCCAGTACGGCTAATAATGCGTCCCCAATTTAATGCGTTTTTACGCTTCGTCGCCTGCATTAGGGGGGTACTGAGGTCTACTGACAGCAGTTTCTTAGCAATCTGTTATTAATGCGCCCCCAAATTAATGCGTTTTGACGGCAGAAAACGCATTAAATTGGGGGCGCATTAATATTATGCGCGCACTAATATTCTGTTATACGGTAGTAAGCATGCGCAGTGCCATGCACTCGTTCGAATTCATGCTGTGCCATGGCCCATGGCCACGGTGAGTCGGTGACTGCTTTATTAAATTGGAGTGTTTTTCTACACCATCTTCCACCGAAAATTAAAAGGCCCTCGAGCTCAAACGCGCGCCCTCAAATTAAACTGCCTTGCCAAGTTGAACGGGTTTGTATCAAATTGTATGGGACGTTATAATTATTAATAACGTTATTAATATTAGTAGCATATTATATTAACGTTAATTATAACGTCATTAAATTAGTAACATGCATTATATAAATAGTCCATTTTCCAGGTTACTAAAGTTATTAGTATAATTCCATCACTGCATACGTACTGCAGGAACGCTGAGGAACCTACTAAGAGGTTCTTGAGTTGTTTTTTTGGAAAAACATTCATGTTACCGTACCCCCGGCACGCTCCGCCGGCTCCGCGCGCGCGCGCGAGTCCGCGGTTGCAATATTTAATCGATCATGATCATGAATCATGATCTCCGGCCGGCGGCCGGGCGCGGCGCGGCCGGCCGCGGCCCGCGAGTCCGCGTCGCTCTCCGCGACTCCCGCCGCGAGTCCCGCGAGTCCCGCGGGATCCGGCCGCGGCTGCGCATGCCGCATGCGCAGTGCGCATGCGCATGCGGACTCCCGGGTCCGGGCCGGGACTCCGCGGCCGGAGCGGCGATCCCTCATGATCATCATCGCGATCGACATCCCTGTCGGGCCAGTATCGGCTGTTACAACAAGGCGCCATCGCCAGCTGCAGCCAGGTGCAGGAAGTCGAAGTTTCGGCCCGGGTGCGTGCTACGGTACGCGTTAGTTGCAATTGTAACTGCCGCGCCTGACCGTGGGACGGCCTGCCGGCACACAGCGATGGCGCGGTTGCACAGCTCGCACGGCGCGCCGGTCGCGCTGGCGGTCGCCGCCCTTCTGGGCCTCCTCGCGGTCGCCCTCGCCTCGACAAACGACGGATGCCGCGCGAGCCTCGCGAACCCGCACAGGGTGCGAGTCTCGCATACCTGCATGCCCACATATGCATGCATATGATCACGCATGTATACGTATACGTACCGTCCGGGATCCCGCATCCGTGCACATAATAATATAATGTATACGTACACGTACACATATACAGATTTCGAATTTTGAAGCCACAGCCGGCGCCCGCCCTAGGCCATGGCCAGTCTGCACTGCGGCAACGAGCGTAACGGTTACTCCGTCCGAATCCGCGCAGATCTGCTTCGCGAACGGCCTGTCGGTCGACACGCACGCCCAGCCGGCCCTCGCGCACCACGCGAAGCTCCGGGCCCGCCAGTCGTCGCAGGGCCCCCGCGACCACCACCGCGGCCAGCCGCAGCACGACGTCTACGACCAGCCGCGTGTCTACCTGGTGCGCACCGCACAAGCCAGTCGCCACCGGTACCCGGCCAGCACTGATGCGGGATGGTCGATGCTCCGGTCGTGATCAGGTCCACGTCGGAGCCCCGCTGACGGTCCAGGCTCGGGCCGCGATCGAGTCGCACGCGGGCGTCGCTCTGGGCGGCTACATCCCGCACCACTCCTACTTCGTCACCGCCACGCCCAGCCAGGCCGAGCGCTTGCGGTGAGCAGTCGATCGAAATGGTATAAAAATTCGAAATTATCTTTCTCGGCTAGTGCTGCTCATGCAAGCGAATCTCGCCTAGTGCTGCTCAAGCGAACTCGAATCTTGATTAAAAATTCAAATATTGATTACTTCAAACGATTATTCCTGCTTTAATTTTTCAACTTCGCGTGTGCACACAGATCGGCCCCCGGCGTGCAGTGGGTCGACGCGCACCGCCCCGAGCACAAGGCGCGGCCTCGTACCCCCCACTGACTGAGTTTGTCCTTGCATTTGATCGCCCCGTACTAAACCCCGTCCCAGATTTCCCGGACGGTCGCCTCGTTTTCCGCCCAGACGAACGAGCTCTACGCCAGTGTTCGTACCCAAGGCGACCTCACTGCGTACGCCGGTGCGCTAGCGCTTCCGAAGATCCATTTGCTATAGCTAGAATTCGAAATCATCCGTGCACGCATGCGTTCGGAAGTCTGCCTTCAAATTTCTGCTGATCCACGCGCTCGTGTACATGTGCAGCCACTTTGGAGAAGGCGCTCCGGGACGAGTTCCCCGGAGCTGCGATTTCCGTCAGCCCCTCGCGCGTGGCGGTTCACGTCACCTGCGGGAGTGCCGACCCCCGTCGCGTTGCCGAGCGCCTCGCGGACGAGGTGTCATGAATTTCCTTTGTTAAATTCGTTGGAATTTGTCCACAGTTGAGCTCGAATCGCCGACCAGCCACTCGTGTCCTGGATCGACGGAGTGTCCCGCTCTACGCTCCGCAACAGACACGCGGCGACGCTGCTGACATCCGGTGCCGCCTCGACCGCCAGCGCTAGCTGCAGAAGCATCTGAGGCTCATGATCGCTCGTGGCGCGCTATTTTCTCCGCATCTGCAGGACTGGGAGACGGCTTGCCAGAGAGCAACCCCCTCTGGAAAAAGGGAATTCACGGAGAAAACCAGATCGTTGCGGTGAGCTCGAGCGCGCATCGCCAGATATCGTAGAATTGTTTCAAGCGCGCACCAACTACAGCTAAAAACCTCTCAAAGAACTAAATTGATATGATATTAACGTTCATATTGATCATCATGAGTTGCCTCGAAGACATTGAGACCTTTTGAACGCGATCGGTTGTTTTGCTCAGGTCGCAGACGGTTCTCTCGATTTCGATCACTGCTCATTCCTCGAGGACGGAAGCGACACGGCCAGGTGCGCATCCGGGTTTGATTCATGATCAGACAACACTCGCGCCTGCGGGCGGCGGCTCACTTACACTGAATTTGAAATCGTCGCATGCGCAGTGCCTTCGCGGCTGCGCTGGCGGATTCGGCTCTTAAGGACACGAAAGATACGGTTGCGGCCGCCAACCGCAAAAAGGTGCTCCGCCGTCTTTGAATTTTGAACACGTTACGTAGCAGCTTCTTTGACACGGACGAGCAATCGGCAGCTGCTCCGGTACTGGATTTCACCGAAGCCCGGCGCGATATTCAACGAGACTACATCAAATTCACAGCACGGCACTCACGTCGCAGGAACGGTTCTGGTGAATTCGAATCTTCAGACTTGCCTGAGTCACGATAAATAGTACGCGCGCTCTGAGCTGATGCCTGGCGTGTCCAGGGCAAAGTCCCGACGGACTGGGCGAACGCCACCGAGGCCGCAGAGGTGCGCCGCTGTATCGCTCTCCCCTTGCAATTGAAGTCGTCGACGACTCTGCTGAGCGCGGGCCGTCAGATGTCGAAGTACAACGGGCTCGCGTACGAGGCGAAGCTCTTCTTCCAGGTCCGCTTAACGTCGATCGATATCGTGGATCGCTATAGCTAGCGATTGGGGGACCACCTTTAGCGATTGGGGGATTGGGGGGGAAATTGAGATCGGGGGCTGCCTTGCAATTGAGTGCATCTGATTAGGACTGACGGCACCGTCTGTCGCAGCACCTTTCCGGTGGCGGTGGCTCGATGTTGGCCCCCACCAACCTCTTCGACCTCTTCCAGCCGGCATACGAGGTGAAACCGAATTCCGGGCTCGCAAGAATTTCGAATCCTCGCGCCAACATTCCGGGACCGGCAGCTCGGGGCCCGCGTCCACACGAACTCGGTGAGCGCCTCGGGTTCCGGCGCCCGCCCCCGCGCCCCGCCCCGACGTCGGCTGCGCTCCGGGATGTTTCAACTGACATGCGCATTTCGCTCCCCATCAGTGGGGCTGCAGCGTCGACCCTGACACAGATAAGAACAAAACCAGGTACGCGTTGCGCCGCGCCTTTGCAATATTGATTGCAATTGCGCGATGCTATTTTCACACGCGCTACAATTTATACAATTTCAATTTTTCTACAATTTTTGCACGTGGTCCCCGTCTAAGAAAAAGGGGTACCGCGCGAACAGCTGCAACAAGTACGGTATGAATGCGAGGGATGTCGACGAGTTCGCCTTTACCAAGCAGGTGCGCCGGCATGCGCCCTGCCCGCTGCGCGTGGACGTTGCCTCCCGCGGCCGCGGCCGGCACCCTCCTAAAATTCTGCCTTCAGGACATGCTGGTGCTCATCGCGGCCGGGAACGACGTGCGACCCCGCTCTGGACACACACCCCTCTTCGCTCACTCGCGCGTGGCCTGCAGGGAGACGGGGGCGCCGCCGAGGGCACCCTCGGAGACGTGCGCGAGCTTGAAATTGCAATCATTTCATTCTCGCCGCGCCGTCCGGGAATATTATAGAAAATCGAATTCGAGTGAACAGCTGCAGGCGCGATTTCTCGAAAGTTTTGCAATTGTGTGATGCCCGCGCCGCAGCCCGCCACGTGCAAGAACTGCATCGCCGTCGGCGCTTCCCACAACTCCGTGGAGGCGTGGAAGACCCTCGGCCAGTTCGACGATAAGTACTGTGCGTCCTCTCATCCTCGCGATCGCCCACCATTTTGTTCATTCTCAGCCTTCTAAGCTTATAATTTCTTCGTTTTGAGCAGATGCGAAATGCGTCAATGAGACCGTCGACTGCTCGACCACTACTCTGACGGGATTTGATAAAGGTGTGGCGTGATCATGATATCGAATTCAAAAAGGATGCAGTCCAGTTGCGATATCCCCCTCGGCGACTCACGCACCGGGGCGCAGTCCGGTGTTGCGGGGGCCAGTTTGACACAAACGCGTTCAACGAGAGCAATATGGCTTGTGCGCGAACTCCCTATCGCCGCAATGTCGTGCAGCATTGTTTGCTGCAGCTTAAAATCAATAAGCTTTTTTTTTGTGGGTGTGGCACTGATCATGATTGTTTTCGATGCAGCGTTCTCATCTCGCGGTCCCGCTCACGATGGGCGCATCAAGGTTCGCGATTTCATTGATCATGATCGTGCCTTGCACTCTTTGTGTATGTCAAACTGAAATTTACTTATAATCACGCAGCCGGATTTGGTGGTCTGTATAATTTATAAGTATCTATATATTTCTGCGGCTCAATCAGCTCAATCACACGTTTGAACGCGGCTCGCGATCGGTGCGCGTGCGCAGGCGCCGGGCTTCAAGATCGTGTCGGCGGGCTCGGACCGGAACTGGAAGTGCGTCTCGCCGGCTCCTTCTAATCGCGCGTCGCAAAACTGCAATCGGCATCATTCTTATCGTCTCTTCATTTTCGCATTTTCGCCGCAGGTCGAATCAGTGCTCGCCATGTGCGCGCCCGAGGGCTTGTGTTCACGTTGCGCTCATTGGATCGAGACTCATTCTGAAGCTTGCAACGTTCTGCAGATGGCGCGGGCACGCCAGGCGTCAAACCGGCTCTAATGGCGATGGATGGAACATCGATGGCAACCCCGGCGGTGAGCCTTTTTAAAACAGACATGTCGCTTGTTAATCGAACCGGCCTCGAATTCTTTGCAGATGGCGGGCCTCGCCACTCTTGTCCGCCAGTACTTTGTTGAGGGGTGCGTGCTGCGCGTGCGTTCGAAGCATCACCACTCATGATAGCATCACCACTCATGATATGACACTGCATCATGATCAGATATTACCCAACGGGCTCCAAGGTTCGATTTTCAGAGTCATTTTCGAGCAGATGCACACCGCGCCGTTTAGGCTTTGCGCATGCTATTTCGGGCGATGACATATACATCTGCAGACGGCCTCGAACGGATTCTCCCCTTCGAGCACGCTCATCCGCGCGGTCCTGACGAACGGGGCCCGCATGCTCGGGGGAGTGGTCACCGAGGGCGAGGAGAACTCCGTGCCCATCCCGCTGCAGACCCAGAAACCCGACAAGTGCGCCCGGCGCGCCTCGCGCTCTGCCCGGGGGCGCGCTCAAGTGCACCGCTCGTGCGCCAGGTACCAGGGGTGGGGGCAGCCCACCGTGGCGCACTCGCTGCGCTTCGCCGATTCCAACTTCTCGTGCGCTCGCGACTTTCGAGCCGTTTAGGCAATTGCGAATCGCCTGACCACGCCCTCGAATGCCCACGTTTTCCCCCCAGGATGTGGTTCCACGAGAGGAACGTGACGGCCGCGAACCTCGGGGCCGCCTTCGAGTTCTGCGTCGACCTGACGGGGCAGGACGGCGGGGCCGCCCCCTTCCGCACCACCCTCGTGCGCTCTTCGAGCTGCGTACTTCTAGCTAGTATAGAGTGCTGGCGCTCGAGATCTGATCATAGCCATGATCATGACCTCGCGATCGAATGCAGATCTACCTGGACCCCGCCGCTGAAGTGGCAGCAGCGCTGACGCTGATCAACAACATGGACCTCACCGTCGAGGTCCGCTGTCCGATCGCCCTCCCCATCCCGCGTTCGCGAATGCACGTAACCTCTTTCCCATGACTAGGAGCTGCACACGGGCAAGAAGCACTACCCGAACGGCCTGACCGTGCATTCGGATCATGATTTGACCTCTCGGTGCCTCGCAGCTCGATTGATGGCCGGCGGGTCGCCGCGCGCAGGGGCCTGACAATCTGAACGTCATGGAGCGCATCGGGCTCCCCGCGTCGGCGCGGGGCAAGCACACCGTCGCCGTCAACGTGACGGCCTTCAACTCCGACCCCGAAGACGGGCCCGCCCTCTTCACCCTCTTCGCCACCGGCAACTTCCCGACCCCCACGGCCGGCCGCTGCGTCGCCACCCCGTCCCCCTCGCCGTCCCCCTCGCCGTCGCCCATGGCCAGCGGGACCACGCCCTCGCCGAGCCCGAGCCCGAGCCCCTCGCCCTCGCCCCCCGGCGGCGCCGGCACCGGCACCGGCGGCGCCGGCACCGGCGGCGCCGGCGGCGCCACCCCCACACCGGCGGCCCCGATCCCGAGTGAGCCCGCGGCCGCCCGGCCCGCTGCGAGCGCCGCGCGCGCGACGGCTGACCCCGCGGGGCGCGGCAGCCGCGAAGCCGAAGGCGACGCCGGCGCCGAACGTGGCGCCGGGCGTCAACGCCGTCGAGTTCGTCGTCACCCTCTTCGAGCTCCCCGGCGGCAAGAACGCCACCGCCGAGAACTTCGACGAGGAAACCGAGGCGCGCGCCCGAGCAGCGCGGCCCCCGGCCCCGGGCGTCGCTCGCTCCTGCGGCGCCCGCGCTGCCTCAACCGCGCTGCGCAGGAGAACTACATCTCGGGGATGGCGGCCGTGCTGAGCTACCCGCCGCCGCCCGTCGACAAGGACCGCATCTTCGTGACGGACGTGAAGGAGAAGAGCTCGCGGCGGCGCGGCCTGCGGGCGACCTCCCTCGAGATCACCACCCTCATCATCGAGGCGCTCGGCGGAAGCACCGCCGGTCCGCGCCCCGCCCCGCCTCGCGCGCGCCTCGCCGCCATCTCGCCTCCTCGGGGCCTGATCGGGGTCGGGGTCGGCGGGCGGCGGGCAGCGTCCAAGTCGCTGGCGGCGATCGAGGCGCAGCTGCGGACGCTGGCGGCCTCGGGCGGCCTCGACATCCCCGGCTTCAACGTCACCGCCTCCACCATCACCCGCGCCCTCGCCCGTGCGCCCCCGGCCGTCGCCACCCCCGGCCCCTCCCTCCCGTCCCCCCCCAGGCCCTCCCCAGTGCCGCGCGGCCCGCGCCCCCTCTAATTTGCCCGCCAGCGTCCACGGTGGGGTCGGCCGTGCCGTACTGGCCCGCGATGGGAGCAGCGGCGGCGCAGCAGGCGAGCCCGCTCCTCGCCGGCCTCGCCGCCTTCCTCGCCGCGGCGGCGGCCTTTGCGCTCGGAATGTGAGGCCACGTGCACTGCACTCCGGCTTGACCGCGCGCGGCGACCCCAGCTTCGCGGTCACCGGTACCCCTCCGGGGGGGCGCGGGGCGCGGGGATACGTATACATCTTTCGATTTCGATTCCGCTAAAATGTGATTGAGTACTAGTTGGCATTTACAGATTCAGCAATAATGTAGACAGGTAGTAAATGCGAGTGGCGTACTCGTTACGCAATTAAATTCTATCTTGTGCACATGTATCGATTATCTTTTACGTGTTTCGAATTTGAATAAATCAGTGGCACGATCTCTATAGCTAGACGTCGACACACTAGCTGCAGCTGCAGGCCGGGGGCACCAGCGCTAGCATGCATATGCGCACTGCGGGGGCACCAGGAAGAGCCAAGACAAAAATAATAAACGAAGAGAACAATACGAGCTCGAGAGAGCAAGTAGAGACGCTAGATCTGAGACGACGAGCGCTAGCAAGAAGACAATCTGAGAGGCACGAGAGCCGCTGAGCGAACTTGAGCTTGGGAACCGTTGAATTTCGGAACATCATGGCATCGACACCCGGTGACCAAAACTCGAGTTCGAAGGGTACCGTTAGAGACACGGATTTCGCCGAGTCGGGATCCGGAGCCTCGAGCTCCGAGGCTCCGAGCTCCGAGCTGATCCGATGATCATGATCATGCCATGATGAGGAAGATATAGATAGAGCTATCATAGTGTAGCTGACCACATGACCGTCACGGCGTCGGACGTCGACGAACCTAAGGCGAAGAGGAACTTGGAACTTCGGAATTCGAACGACTCGGCGATGCGAATGCTACATAGTAGATTAACCCATGTTCCCCTTGGAAGAAAATTCCGTTTAGTACTACGGCAGACTCAAACTGCCAGCATTGAGAGCGGTGCGAACAGTCAAAGTCACTGACTGGACTGTGCTCCATGGGTGGTCCAGCCTGGGCTGCCAACAGTCGTGCCAGCATGTTTGGTAAGTGGGGAACTTGTGAATCGCAGGCCAGTGGTTGAGTTGTCGCTCTCATTGGTATACTCAATTCGATATGCACTTGAAGGCTGCCAGTGCTGCCTTGACTCACTGTGGTCACTGAGACAGGCTCCACATGAGAAGGAAAAGTCACTGAGTGATGTATGACTCTGTGACTTCTTAAAAAAAAGTAGCGGCAGCCGCTGCCCTTGCCAGTGAGCTTGGAAGTATGAAGTGGGAAGATCTGCCACAGAGTGGAGTTTTGTGGCTGAAATTGGGTATCCGGCAGTTCTGTCAATGGAAAGTCCCTTTTTTTCCTTTTTTCTTCCTGAAGTGCTGTGGTGCACTTGATTGCTCAGTGCCGATTCAGAACCGGTTCGATTCTTGGCAAACAATAAATAATACATTAAACATCTTGGCATGTACAACAAAAAGAAAAGCATATGTTCCACAATGTACAAACAACAAAACAAGACAAAAAACAAAAAAACACAACACTAACACAACGTTCACACATTCACAACAAACAAAACAGAAACTTGCCAAATTGAAATTGAAGAGATTGTACTTGCATTGTTTGTTTAACATCTAGTGTTTTAGGAGGTTTTATACGTCCCAGTAGACCTTAGCAACCTTCCCGTAGCGTACCAGCAGCAGGCGAGCAGGCTGTCACGTTGCAAGAGAAAGCTGCTAATCACAGACTACTGTGTACCCTAGGACACGGCTACCGGAAAGTATCAAGCTAGAGTCAGAAAAAGTAGCTAGGGTCGCATCTTCGTACAGGGGTACAGTGACTCAGGAAATCGCGAGAAACCGCGGGTCAAGTCACGGTACTACTGCGAACGAAGTGCGAACGAAGCACTAACGGCTAGGAAACCCTATCGGCAACAGCTCTCCAGGTCCTCACAGACGCTTCCACGCGGCTGGATCAGAAGAGATGTAGAGCTGCGCATTTGGTTGAGGGCAAACCAGGCAGCGGTGATCAGCCGCTGACCCAGCGCCAAGAGAGAATTCCCGAAACTCGCAAGCCACATCCCAGTGAAGGGCACGTCATCGACAACGGAAGTGAATCCGGTAAACCGCAGTACGGGCCGTGATTCAAGACTCGTCATCCGTCGTGTCATCATCGGAAAGTGAATCGGGATCAACGGCAGGTGGCGGAGGCACGGGGACCTCATGATCGGGCGGCACAGGCACGGGGGCCTTGCGAGGGCGACCGGCTTTGCGGGGAGCGAGAACATTGGCAGGACGCTCGTGAAAAGCGATCATGAGATCAACGTGCATGAGAACCTCGCGCGAGCGATACACCAGTGAAGTGTCATCGCCTCGGACAGTGTACAAAAGACCGTGAGAGTGAACCTCAGTGACAGTGTAAGGGCCAGTCCAACCATTGCGAGGCCCAGTGCGCTTGACGTTACTGGTCTTCGCGCTGATAATCCAGCACAACACTTTGTCACCAGGCTTGAAAACACGATGCGGCTCACGGCCAGTCACTGCTGAGTGCCATAGCGAAGCAACTTCTTGTTGTAAAGTTTGCGGTGTTCTCGGACGGCAGAGATTTGGTCGCGGGCGGCTCGAGCGACCGACAAAGCGTAATCGTAGAGAGAAACGGGATCTTCGTGAGGTTCGCGCAGGGTGAGGTCGAGACGAAGATCGCCAGGCAACATCAATTCTCGTCCAAAGTGCAGAGCGGCGGGTGAAAAACCAGTGGCAGCGTGAATCGTGGTCCGGAGAGCGAAGAGCACGCGATAATGATAGAAAGGCCAATGGGAATTGTCCTCCCCGTTCTCATCGCAAAGAGCATACACCAAGCGCTTGTAAATGCCACCAAGCCGCTCAGCACCGCCGTTCGTGGACTGGTGGGACGTGGGAGCGTAAATCAACCGAGTACCCTGGCGAGTCCAGAATTTGCCCCAGAGACTAGTAGGCGTGAAGACCTTGGCGTTATCCGTGAGATACCGCTTGCAAGGGCCGTGATTCGCGTACACAGTTTGTGCAGCCCACTCACAGGCACGACCATCAGCCTCCGTCAGCATCAAAATCTCAGGGTACTTGGTAAAAGCGTCGACGTCAATGTGCACAAGTGTGAAACGGTGAAGTCGACCGTTCTCAGAGGGCGCCATAGGGAAGTGATCGGCTTGACGCAAGTCGCCAGGATGCTCAGACTCGATCACAGTGAATTGTGACTTCGGCTTCTTGTGAGCCTTGGCAAACTGACAGTGTCGGCACGTCTTCACGTAGCGATGGACAGCAGTCGTCATGCCCGGCCACCAAAACCGTGAGGCGATGCGCCGAGCAACAATGGGGGCACCACGGTGAGCCCAGTCATCGTGGTAAGCGTGAACAATCTTCTCCCGCCACTCTGGGGTACAACGATCTGAGGCCGCATAGTGGGGAGCAAGGGCAACCGCAGTACGGTATCTTGCTCATCGATCGTGTACTGAGTAGCTTCACGAGCGAAGCGATCGCGTGCAGACTTGCAGAGAATGCAGCTCCCAAGCACCTCCGGGTCACGTTCACCAGCAGTGTAGTGGGAGTGACAGCGCGCCAGGTTCTCCTTCTCGCGAAGAAGTGCGAACACCATCTGGCAAAGAGGGTCACGAGCCTGAGCCATGATGACCGCGGTCCCATCGGAAACAAGTTCACGGATCGTCGGTGGCGGAGGAACGTCAACGAGGGGCGGGGGCCCTCGCTCCAGGTGTCCATGACAACGGTGCCACGCGGCAAGCGAACGTGTGTCGGCTCATTCTGGGCGCCTTCACCTTCGTCCAGCGGGGCGATAGCGCTGCTAGAAGTGGGATCAGGTCGCGGACGACCGAGGTCACGTTCTTGCTGCAGGAAGTGCATGTACTCTTCCTCGTCAGCAACGTCGAGATGCGACGGGGGCGCAATGGCATATCGAGACTGCCGTGAATTCTTGCCCTTGGGAGGCTTCACCCGCGGTACGGGGCATGCCTTGGCGTTCAGCGCCTTGCGGGATTGTCGCCGTCTGCGCCGCTCCTCCGGGGTTCGGTTCCGAACAGAGGGCAGGGTACGAGCGCGTCGATCTCAGACGGGGTACGGCCCATCTCTGCCAGTTGGCGTCGCCGTTCGAGCGTCGTCGCCGTCCTTTCCCGCGAGGCTTCGTGCAGATCTCGGGCCGCACGCGAACGTCTGTCGCGATCACTGGCGAGGCGGTCAGCGTAGTCCTTTTCAAGCCGTCGCTGGTATTGGCGCGGGACACTCCAAGCCGTGCTCCGTCTTGAGTTCGACGTTCCGTCGGACGCCGAGGACTGCGAAGATTGGCCGTCATCCGTGAGGGCCCGGCGTCGTGCCCGTTCCACAGAGTCGCGTAGCGTGCGGTCAGCTGCTTGACGATCGAAGCCTCGCAAAGATGGACGGGGTAGCGACGGCTCGCTCTCCTCGTCTGTACCCCTCCCCTCCTTCCGGTGACTGAGACCGAGGCCTCCGGGCCGAGCTCTCCCGTCCTCGAGCTTGAAGCCCGTCAGCGGAGCTCTCCTGTCCTCGAACTTGAAGTCGGCGGCGGCGACCCTCGGCCGGTAGCCAGGCCGCGCCGTCGAGTGTATGCTCGAGGTTCGTCACCCGCGGCGTCGCCGTGCAGGAGGGGCCGTCGCGCCCGCCTCGTCTGCCGCTGCGGCCGGTGCAGGCGTGTCAACTTCCATGGGTACGACGTCGGGGCAGAGAGGGCGCCGTTCTCGTGGAGCCGTTCCAGCGTGATCTGGGACTCCACGTCTTCCAGGCCGCCGTTCTCGACGATGTCACGCACTCGCTGAGTGTCGGGCGTCAACGACCTTGGACGTCGCCGTGAAGTCTGAGGGTCGTCGCGGTCTCGGCGCGGTGGCGCCGGGCAAGGTGCTCGGGTCGCGTGGTGGCGCGGCGTCTATCCCCAGTAGGGATCCACGCCGGCCCGTCCAGAGTATGTTGCAGGGCCGAGGAGGTGCGGTGGATGGCGACGCGGTAGAGTTCGCGTGGATCGTCGTAGTCTCCCGCATCGGGCACACCGAACCCGTGAGCGCCGTCTGGTATCGAAGTCGTGATGTCAGTGCCGTCAGCGCCGCCAGGCTTGTACACTGCGTGCGTCTCCGCAAGGCGAGAGCAGCAGTCCGCAACGACGTTCGACCGCCCGTTGCGGTACTCGATAGTGTAGTTGTAGTGGTTGAGGGCAATGGCCGCGCGCCCAAGCGTCTTGTTGTTCGCCAGCTCCTGTGTCTTCAACCATTGCAACGCCGAATGATCCGTGCGGATCGTGAACGGGTGGCCGCAGACGAAGTAGTGGTGCCAGACCTTAACCGCCCAGAGTACCGCAATGCATTCGCCCTCCGTTGGTGATTGGTACTTGCGCTCCATGTTTGTCAGAGTACGACTGATGAATGCGATCGGGCGCTCGCGGCCGTCCTTGTCCTCCTGCATGAGCACCGCTCCCATGGCCCGTTTGCTCCAGTCCGTGTAAATGATGAACGGCTTCGTGAAGTCGGCAGCATCAGCACAATGTCCTCGCACATCGCCTTCTTGAGGTCGTCCAACGCAGCGAGAGCCTCGTCATTCCACACCAAGTTGAGCCGGTCGGCTCGTAGTGCGTCCGTGAGGAGGTCTCGCAGGGAAAGTTCCCGTCGCGCGTAACTCTGTACGAAGCGCCGGTAGAAGCCCGTGAGGCCGAGGAAACTGCGGAGTTGCTCGACAGTCTGGAGTTCGTTCGCCGTGATCTTGGAGATGATCTCAACCTTCTTGGGTCCATGCGAATGCCGTCGCTGCTGACACGGAATCCGAGCAGCTCGACTTCCCGCACCATGAAACGACATTTGCTGGGCTTGAGTTTGAGGTTACCGCGGTCGATCGCAGCGAAGAAGGCCTCCAGGTCGAGAAGGTGTTGTTTGACGTTCGGCGAGTGGACCGTGAGGTCATCGACGTACGCCACGACGCAGGTGGACAAAAGGTTGCCCAAAATTGACGTCACGGCTCGACAGAACGCCGCTGGGCCGTTCGTGATACCAAAAGGGTCACTTTCCACCTGTACATTCCCCAGGGACGATGAATGTCGTCAGGTCACGTGACTCCTCGTCGAGTTCCAACTGCCAGAAACCCGACGTTGCGTCGCCAGTCGAGAACGTGGACGCACCCTGTAGGCGCTCCAATTGGTCCTCAATGCGTGGCAACGGGAAGACATCACGTTCCGTGAGGGAATTGAGCTTCCTGTAGTCGACGCAGAATCGCATCGTGCCATCCTTCTTCGGTGCCAGCACCACGGGGCTGCCGAAACCAGCTTGCGAAGGCTCGATGAGACCGTCGCGTAGCAGCTTCTCGATTTCCGCCTTCGCAGCCTTCTCCGCAGGCGGAGAGAGCCGGCGAGGGACGGTGTACAGCGGGAGGTGCTTGGCGGGGACGCCGGGCAGAAGTCGGATGCTGTGCTTGTACTTCAGGAGCTCGCGTGGATTGATGTTCTGGGCGAAGCAGTGCTGGCGTTGCGTGAGAAGGTTCTGGAGTTGAGTGCGATCCTCGGGAAGGGCGTCGGGGTTCGACTCCGATGGTTTCAACAGGGCGTCCACCATCGCCTTGATGGTCTCGGGCGATGGCTTTGTAGGAGGCGCAGTGTCACTCGACGGGGGCTCCATTCGAGCGTCGGCATTGACGGACGCGATGGGCACCGTGGGGCCGACTGCGGGGCAACCAGCATCGGCTCGGAGTCGAAGCGGGCGAAGTGAGGCTCGAAGAAGCTGGCCAGCTCCATGAGCTCCTTGTCGTTGAAGTGATCGCCGGTTCGAGCAGTGTAAGGGGTGACGACACGTGCGACGTACGACATGAGACGCTCGCTGGCCTCGTGGGATAGCGGGATGTCGGCAGCAGCATCGACGGAGCCAACATGCGCCGCCTCGCCCTCCTTGCAGTTGGGTTCGGGCGGTCGTCGGTGGTAGACCTCCGGGTAGAGGCGTCGGGCTCGGGAGATGTAGCGCCGTGGTTGCGAGCGTCGGGGTACGACAACAGGCTTGAAGTTCTCATAGATTTGCGCGGCTACGGAAGAGATCGGGAATGTCAGTTGTTGTTGAGGTGTCCAGGAGCTGTAACACCCCTTGGGTAGGTCTCGACATTCTCGTGTGGACGGAATTCGGACTCCGGCCAAGTCCCGAATTCAGTCTCCGCAATCACAGTTCCGGCTCGCAGGCGGACAGGCCGCCTGTGAGGGTTGCAGATCTGCACGAAAAACGTGCCGTGTGCTGGGTTGCGGTGAATTTGGTATGGCACCAAGAATTCGACTTCGTCGGCTCCGTCGAAGCCGTCGTCGTCGAGGAGGAGTGGTGGCGGAGTGAGGAGGACTTCCGGTGCGCCGAGAGTCGTGTTCGAAGTCGTTTGTGGCATGTAACATCGAACGAGCGATTCACCCGGCCGTACAGTGATGTCCTTCGCCAATCGGACCAGAACGCCGCCGTCGTGCTGGCCCGCAGCCGAAAAGGGACGTGGAATCGTTCGCCATCCGAGGAGTCAGGCGACGTGATCGTCATTCCCCAATTTGCTGGGTCGAGCACGATGTGAGCGTTGAGCGCCACCAGCGTTGTGAGGCCGAGTAGCATTGGAGTGTTGCCCATGAGACCAGGCGCGACGACGAGGACCTTCCGCGGAATTGTGACCGGACCAACCTTAATTGCAATGAATGCGATGCGCGCATAGGCAGTCATGTCCGTTCCAAAGCCGGTGAGGTGCACGCGCGGAGCGTTGCTGTAGCGAAGGCCTGGCAGTTTGTCGGCGATACTGCCGTCGAGTACGTCCGCAGCGGCTCCTGTATCCACCAATGCCTTGGTGAGGAGGTATTGAAGGACTTGTCGTCGGTGATCGATAGCGGCGATGTGCAAGTTGACGCAGATTCGGCCGTCGTTGATGCGCTCTCTGAGCGTGCGGTTCGTGTCCGTCATTCGCGCAATGGGGTGTGGTACTGACGGGCCGCCGTCGCCGAAGAGGGGAACGTCAAGGGGTCCTCGACGTCGTCAAATCCCAACATGCGTGCCGCGCAGACGCGAAGCGAGGCGAGGTAGCTCTGCTCATACGGTGTGCACGGTGTCGAACCGGAGATGACGCTGGCTGGCGGGAGCGGTGCCGTCCGCTTGAGGCGAGGTCGCTTCCGCGTGGTTGTCCGCCTGTGCACGTTCATGAGGACGTCCGTCGCGGCGAATGGGCGTGCCCTGCAGGGAGCTGCCGACAGACGCAGCGGGGGCCGGTGATTGCGCATTGTGGCTGAAAAGTATCCGACGCCAAGGATGGGCTTGCAGTCGGCGTTTGCGAGCTTGTTGAGGTGGCGGTTGCTGGGCCAGCCATAGTGAATCTCGTTGATCGCGTCAACTTCGGTCCCCGCTGCGCCATCCCGTCGTTCAGCCGGCCGGTAGCCAGGCCCTCCGGGGATCGGAACGGGATGGCTTCGCGGTGGCGCGAGAGAGACGCCCGGAGATATTTGACGAGTTGGGGCCAAGCGTGGCGGAGGCGCGTGTCGCGTTGGAGTACGTGCCGCTCGTAGAAACGTGTCCGTTGAGCGTCATGACTACGGAAGTCATTGTGGAGGACCACGTCCCACGCCGCGAGGCCGATTGAATTGAGGATGAAGGCCGCCCGAGTGAACAAGGCGCGAGTGAAAGCGAGGTCGGCTGACAGGCCCTGAGAGGTTGTGAAATCCCACCGAAAGTTCTCGATCTCGTGGAGCGTCTCCAGGATTGCGTGGGCGTTGAGTTGGTGAGACCGCTGAAGCGGCGACCAGTCGTACAAGTGATAACTGGCAGCGAATTCAGGGTCCTCGAAGGCACGGTGTCGCGCGGACGTGATCCGCTCGTAGTCCGGTCCCCGTCCAGAGTAGAGGAGCCAGCAGCCCATCGTGAGATCCGTCGACGTCCTGGGATTAGTGAGGTCGTTGTATGCGATCGTGTACGTGTGCTGCCGTGTGAGCGGTCCAAGGAGGCCGTGGGGGCGAACGCGGACGACTGCACGCGCGAGGCTAGGCTCGGCGTCCCGGCCGACGGGGTCTCCGATGGAGCTACGGACTCGGCGGTGGAGCCACCACTGTCCGAGCTGGAGTCGTCGCCGTCAGAGGTTCCCGTCGTCTCGGTCCCCGTAGGACTACGACGCGGAGGCCTGTTACTGCCAGATGGCTTGAAGACAACACCCTGGATGTGACCGAAGCGTGCCAGTCCCGTCGGCTCGTTGGTGCGCAGATCCTTGAAGTCGGTCGACCAGACGACGAAGGGTCGGACAAAGGGCTTGCGCGCAATCCCAGGGTTCCGACGAATGTACTCGTCCGTGCCCACGAGCTTGATCTTGCCGTCGAGGCGCGGGTCCCAAATTCGGGGTTTGCGCAATTAAGCGTAAACCGAGTTTTGCGCCGACGGAATGAATAGAAGAGAAGCCAGAGCGCCAACTGCCTACCTTAGCTAGAAGGACCGAGCGACCGGACCGGCCTAAGCGACGGGTCCGGGCCTCGAGCACGGTATAGCAGAATTCGAGTTCTGCACCGACTCCGGGGAGAACTCAGAATTTGATTCGGTCGCGCCCTGAGGCGAACGAAGGCCGGGGTACGGCCATTCCTTCGGCTGCCCTTCGGCATAACTTCGTCCTTGGTTGCCAGCTTGACCAGGCACCCAGCGGCGAAGCGAAATCGCCACAGCCAGTTCATACCACCTGCGTTCAGCATGACGCAGCCGAACGCACCCGAATCGGCGATTCCGCCGACCGGCCACGCCAGCCTGCAGTGGAGCAAGCTAGCTCAGCGCTTCTTCTCCAAATCCCCTGCGGCGGGCGCGATCCAGCGAACCTTGCTCGATCCGTGGCCTGACGGCGTTCAGTCTTCCTGGATGATGCCCTGGCAGTCCGACGGATCCTCTCAGTCGCTCTTGGACTCTTACAACTGGGGCTTCCTAAAGCCCGGTACGCTCGTTCTCGGCCCGGCCGCCCGTCGGTTAGAAGATCTTCGACCGGCTATCTCGGGGCCGTGCCGCCAACCGCGGCCGTGCACTTAGAACCCTAGCCCGAGCACTATCTCAGAAGAGTCTCGCTCGTTTAAGTGTCTGAGCCCGACAGCCCTTCCTTTTCTTTGTTTTCCCCTTCTCGATTCCGTCGCGACGCACACTTACGCATCTCGCGCATGGCCTCGCGACGGCTGGGTCGACGCGGCGATGACGGGCGCGACGAACTCCGCCTCGAAGCCGCCCCGACCACACCCGCGCCGCCATGCCCTGCCTGACATGCCGGCGGCGCGGCGCAGATGACGGCGGCCACCGAGCGAGAGAGCCAAAAACGGTGGCGCTCCAGGACCTCGGCGGCCGCCATCATCATACCTTGCGCGGTGTCCCGGCAGAGCCCGGCGCGCACACCGGCAGGAAGGCGGAGCGGCTCGCGGCCGGCGCGCCGGCGAGCCCCGCAGAGCGTCGAGGCACGACTGCGTGCTCCGCTTTCTTCCCCTGTGCGATGTCCCGGCGGAGCCCGGCGCGTACATCGACAGGAAGGCGGCGAGACCCACCGGCGCGCCGGGGTCTCCCGCGGGACGTCGAGGCACGGGTCGCGTGCTCCGTCCCACCTCGCGCAGTGCCCCGGCGGAGACCGGCGCGTGCACTGGCGAGAAGGCGGAGAGGCTCGCGGCCGGCGCGCCGGCGAACCCCGCAGAGCGTCCAGGCACGCCCGCGTGCTCCGCTCCCCTCCTTTTTTCCCTGTGTGATGTCCCGGCGGAGCCCGGCGCGTACATCGACAGGAAGGCGGCGCGACCCACCGGCGCGCCGGCGGGCCCCGCGGGACGTAGATGCACGGGCCGCGTGCTCCGTCCCACCTCGCGCAGTGCCCCGGCAGAGCCCGGCGCGCGCACTGGCGAGAAGGCGGAGAAGCTCGCGCCCGGCACGCCGGCGAGCCCCGCGGGACGTTGAGTCACAGTTACGTGCTCCGTCCTCTCCCGCGCGGTGCCCCGGCGGAGCCCGGCGCGCGCACCGGCGAGGCAGCGGCGTTCCCCGTCGGCTCCGACGGCAGACCCCGCGAGAGTCGACGCGCGCCGCACCGCGCTCCTCTATCTAGCCTCCCGCCCTCCCCCGCCACGCCGCAGCCGCAACACACCGGCTGACACGGCCCCGCGCAGATAAGGACGCCGGCAGCGGCAGCAAGGCGATGAGCGTGTCCGCCTCCATGATCATCGACTACTGGCGCCACGCGCCCGAACCGCATCGCCTCCTCTTCTGCGGCGACTGCGCGACGACGGCGGGGATCTTCCCCCCGTTCCTCTCCAGCGGCACGCTCGACGGCGGTCTCATGGTGGGCCGCCCCCGTCACGCCTGCATGACCCCCCGCTCGCTTATTAACCGACGGCCTGACAGTCTCGCCCGGCGGACGCGTCAACCATGCTGGTCACTTCTCTCGTCCCGATCATCGCTTTCGCGGTCGACGAGGCTAGTTTCTACGCCGTCGCCCCGTGTTCTTCCGACCCCACCAGCCCTGGCTACATGTCCGCATGCCCCGCCTCTCGACGTCACGCGTTAACCGCGATCGCCAGCGACTACTCGGCGGTGCGCGACTCGGTTCCGCGGGAGCTGTTCAACGAGGCGGTACTCCGCTTCGGCGAGTCGGCCGCCGTACTCCTGGCTACCTTCGGCGCCACCTGCCTCGAGGTCACGGAGTTCTACGGCTACAAGTACGGCACCATCCCTGTCGGCCTCCCGCGAGGGTTCCCGATTTACTACGACGACATTCCGTGCCGGTACGCCACTCCTCGCTCACCGTGCCGCGCCCCTCACCCTCCACAGTGACTGGGCGGCCCTCGAACCCTGGGAAAAAGTGACGGCGCTCGGTGCGCTCACTCAGCTCTACGCCTGGTCCCCCGAGTCAGTCCCCAAGTACTCCAAGACGGCGGTAGCCGACGCCCACGGCTGGCTCCGGCCCTTGCTTGTCACCTTCATCGAGAAAAGCAAGGCGCTCTCCCGCGATCACCGCAAGATCCTGCGCAACGACATCGTCGCCGCCTTCGGCCTGGCCCCGGTCCGGCCCGCGTCTCTCCAAAACGCGAGTGGCCGGCATCTCTTCCGGGCGGCCTGACAGTCGGCACCGTCCCCTTCGGAAAAGTCCGCCCGCCGCGCGCTCGCTGCACGCCAGCGCACTCAGCGGTCGCCCGCTTCGCAGTTCTCGTTCGCCGACTTCTCTCGCGCTTGCGGCTTCCACCCGGCCCACTGGGACGCCTCCGCGGTGCTGCGCGACTGGGACCAGCCGGCCCACAAGGCCGTCAGCCTGTACTTCCCCCACATCTTGAAGGCGGCGGAGGCCGCGCGAAAACGCCGCGGCGCCGCGGCCTCGGGCGACGCCGACGCTGCCACCGCCGCCACCGCCAGCGCACCCCCAGCGGACCCCAAGTCGGTCCGCGCACACATTACCCCCTCTCGCCTCGCCCACGCTCGCTGCCGATGCTTCTTTTTTCGCGGGCAGCGAGCACGGGCTCCGAAGGTGGCACATGGAGCGGCCGCGGCCCCCTCGGCACCCCCTCCGGCCCAGAAGCGCGCCGGTGCGCTACCCACCCCCGCTCATTTTTTACCGCCGCCCACCCCGCCGCGCAGGGGCAGCCCCGCCCACCGGCCTCGCTCCTCCGCGCCGCCCCGCGCCTGCCAAGCCGGCGGCTGCGGCCGGGAACACCGACACCGCCGACGCGGACGCGGACGACGACGTCGACCGCCCGCGCGCCTCGCGGTCGACCCGCCCGCCTAAGCGGACCAAGGCGACCGAGGCCTCGGCCCCGAAGGCCCCCCCGGCGCCCGCAGACTCAGCCGACGAAGGCGGCGAGTCAGACGCCCCGCCTTCACCCGCCGAGGAGGCGGAAGCACAGGCCCCGCCACCCAAACCCGCCAAGAGCCGCAAGGCCAAGACCGGTCCGTCCACGCGCCCGCTGGCCTCCCCGGCGGCTCACCCCCGCCTAGGCGACCCCCTTGAGATTCGCCTGGCCCGACTTTCTGACCCGGCCCACTTCACCGCAGCCGACCGCGACAAGGCCCTGCAGTTCGCCGAGACCCGCGACCTTCCCACGCCGAACCCGGCCCCGCGGTCTCCGACCTGCCGCCCGTTCCGCCGGCCAACCCGCAGGCGCTCGCGGCGTCCATGCTGCAAGCCGGCCTCGCCAGCATGGCCGGCGGCGGCCCGCCTCCCCCGTTCTGGCCCGCGGGAGTTCCGTCCCCGTTCCTGCAGCACCAGCAGCAGCCCCGCTACTCGGCCGCTTCCACGGTCACGCCAGCGGGCTGGGTCGTCCAGGCGCCCCCGCATTTCGCGGCTCCCTGGCCCTCCTCCGGCACCGCCAACCACGGCGCCGGCATGTTCCCGGGCTTCGGGGGCCCGCAGACCGACTGGTTCGGCCCCGCCGACCCCGGCTTCCGGATGCCGCCCGCCGGCCCGCAGCTCCCGCCCCGGCAGGCCGCTTCCCACACCGCCGCGCCACTCGCCGCCGGCCCCCGTGGGGTCCCCGCCGCCCGCTCCGGCAGCCGCGGGGCCACCCAGGCCGCGCAGAAGCTCGCCCCGCCCGCCGCCGCAGCGCCGACAGAGCAGCCCCCGACCTCATCCTCCACCCGCGCCCGACCGTTCGTCCCCAGCGACGCGGAGATGGAGGACGAGGCGGAATCCGACGCCCCCGGCGACGAACCCGCCGGCGAGGACGACTGGGCCGGCGACTGGGACTCGGACGACACCTCGACGCCGCAGGACGCCAGTCCCCACGTCGACGCTCCCTCCGAGTCCGGTACGGACTCGTGGCCGCCGCAGCCCAAACCCTCCCTCCGTCACACTGACCCGGGATCGTGCAGAATCCGCTGCCCCAGTGTACTTGTTGGACCGTTCAGATCGTGCAGAATCCGCTACCCGGGCGGCTGAAGGTCCGTTGGACTTGTGGGGCGCGGCGCGCAGGCCGGCCCAGGAGTTCGAGACCGGCGTCATGCGGCGCAGCGTCCGTGGCGCCGGCGTCAGCGGGGCCAGCGCTGGCGTGCACGTAGGCACTGGCGCGGAAGCTAACTGCGAGGTACGCGGCCGTGCGCGTGGCTGGTACGCGTCCGGATCCGTACGCGGGGCTCGTACGACAGCTCTCGGCGTCATGCGGCGCGGCGTCCGCGGCCGAGCTCGAGGCACCGGCGTTGGCGGGGCTAGCACTAGCGTGGGCGCCGGAGCTAGCTGCGAAACCTGCAGTGGTAGTATCGGTGCTATAGCTAGGCGCCGGCACGCGACCGGACGCAGGGTTGGTGGTACTAGCTATAGTGCAGCTATTAAAGCGCCAATCGCGGATTGCGGAGGTATTGGGCCGCTTCGATTCCTTCGAATCATTGCCCGACTCACCGGTCGCATGAATAGAAAAAACTGTTCGCGTTGGAGTGTTTTGACGGCACGCGGCGGGGGTACCGGTAGGCGCAGTTTCGTCCGGGGCCCTGAGACGTTCCGACCGGAAGGGGAGGCTCCACCGGCCACTGCAGTAGGCGGCGGCGCTGATGTGGCTTCCGTGCTCCAGTCCAGCGATCAGGTTCTGGAGCATGCCGTAGCGCGGTCTAGCGAACGTGGTCCAGGAGGTGCTCCAGATGTAGACACGGCGACTGAGCTGCGAAAGTACTTGCGCGGCCTGCTGGATGCCGAGGCGAACAGCGCGGCGTGGAGCGGCAGCGACAGTAGCATCAGTACGGGGATTGGCCCCTCGCTGCTCGGGGTTTGCGCAATTAAGCGTAAACCGAGTTTTGCGCCGACGGAATGAATAGAAGAGAAGCCAGAGCGCCAACTGCCTACCTTAGCTAGAAGGACCGAGCGACCGGACCGGCCTAAGCGACGGGTCCGGGCCTCGAGCACGGTATAGCAGAATTCGAGTTCTGCACCGACTCCGGGGAGAACTCAGAATTTGATTCGGTCGCGCCCTGAGGCGAACGAAGGCCGGGGTACGGCCATTCCTTCGGCTGCCCTTCGGCATAACTTCGTCCTTGGTTGCCAGCTTGACCAGGCACCCAGCGGCGAAGCGAAATCGCCACAGCCAGTTCATACCACCTGCGTTCAGCATGACGCAGCCGAACGCACCCGAATCGGTGATTCCGCCGACCGGCCACGCCAGCCTGCAGTGGAGCAAGCTAGCTCAGCGCTTCTTCTCCAAATCCCCTGCGGCGGGCGCGATCCAGCGAACCTTGCTCGATCCGTGGCCTGACGGCGTTCAGTCTTCCTGGATGATGCCCTGGCAGTCCGACGGATCCTCTCAGTCGCTCTTGGACTCTTACAACTGGGGCTTCCTAAAGCCCGGTACGCTCGTTCTCGGCCCGGCCGCCCGTCGGTTAGAAGATCTTCGACCGGCTATCTCGGGGCCGTGCCGCCAACCGCGGCCGTGCACTTAGAACCCTAGCCCGAGCACTATCTCAGAAGAGTCTCGCTCGTTTAAGTGTCTGAGCCCGACAGCCCTTCCTTTTCTTTGTTTTCCCCTTCTCGATTCCGTCGCGACGCACACTTACGCATCTCGCGCATGGCCTCGCGACGGCTGGGTCGACGCGGCGATGACGGGCGCGACGAACTCCGCCTCGAAGCCGCCCCGACCACACCCGCGCCGCCATGCCCTGCCTGACATGCCGGCGGCGCGGCGCAGATGACGGCGGCCACCGAGCGAGAGAGCCAAAAACGGTGGCGCTCCAGGACCTCGGCGGCCGCCATCATCATACCTTGCGCGGTGTCCCGGCAGAGCCCGGCGCGCACACCGGCAGGAAGGCGGAGCGGCTCGCGGCCGGCGCGCCGGCGAGCCCCGCAGAGCGTCGAGGCACGACTGCGTGCTCCGCTTTCTTCCCCTGTGCGATGTCCCGGCGGAGCCCGGCGCGTACATCGACAGGAAGGCGGCGAGACCCACCGGCGCGCCGGGGTCTCCCGCGGGACGTCGAGGCACGGGTCGCGTGCTCCGTCCCACCTCGCGCAGTGCCCCGGCGGAGACCGGCGCGTGCACTGGCGAGAAGGCGGAGAGGCTCGCGGCCGGCGCGCCGGCGAACCCCGCAGAGCGTCCAGGCACGCCCGCGTGCTCCGCTCCCTCCTTTTTTCCCTGTGTGATGTCCCGGCGGAGCCCGGCGCGTACATCGACAGGAAGGCGGCGCGACCCACCGGCGCGCCGGCGGGCCCCGCGGGACGTAGATGCACGGGCCGCGTGCTCCGTCCCACCTCGCGCAGTGCCCCGGCAGAGCCCGGCGCGCGCACTGGCGAGAAGGCGGAGAAGCTCGCGCCCGGCACGCCGGCGAGCCCCGCGGGACGTTGAGTCACAGTTACGTGCTCCGTCCTCTCCCGCGCGGTGCCCCGGCGGAGCCCGGCGCGCGCACCGGCGAGGCAGCGGCGTTCCCCGTCGGCTCCGACGGCAGACCCCGCGAGAGTCGACGCGCGCCGCACCGCGCTCCTCTATCTAGCCTCCCCGCCCCTCCCCCGCCACGCCGCAGCCGCAACACACCGGCTGACACGGCCCCGCGCAGATAAGGACGCCGGCAGCGGCAGCAAGGCGATGAGCGTGTCCGCCTCCATGATCATCGACTACTGGCGCCACGTGCCCGAACCGCATCGCCTCCTCTTCTGCGGCGACTGCGCGACGACGGCGGGGATCTTCCCCCCGTTCCTCTCCAGCGGCACGCTCGACGGCGGTCTCATGGTGGGCCGCCCCCGTCACGCCTGCATGACCCCCCGCTCGCTTATTAACCGACGGCCTGACAGTCTCGCCCGGCGGACGCGTCAACCATGCTGGTCACTTCTCTCGTCCCGATCATCGCTTTCGCGGTCGACGAGGCTAGTTTCTACGCCGTCGCCCCGTGTTCTTCCGACCCCACCAGCCCTGGCTACATGTCCGCATGCCCCGCCTCTCGACGTCACGCGTTAACCGCGATCGCCAGCGACTACTCGGCGGTGCGCGACTCGGTTCCGCGGGAGCTGTTCAACGAGGCGGTACTCCGCTTCGGCGAGTCGGCCGCCGTACTCCTGGCTACCTTCGGCGCCACCTGCCTCGAGGTCACGGAGTTCTACGGCTACAAGTACGGCACCATCCCTGTCGGCCTCCCGCGAGGGTTCCGATTTACTACGACGACATTCCGTGCCGGTACGCCACTCCTCGCTCACCGTGCCGCGCCCCTCACCCTCCACAGTGACTGGGCGGCCCTCGAACCCTGGGAAAAAGTGACGGCGCTCGGTGCGCTCACTCAGCTCTACGCCTGGTCCCCCGAGTCAGTCCCCAAGTACTCCAAGACGGCGGTAGCCGACGCCCACGGCTGGCTCCGGCCCTTGCTTGTCACCTTCATCGAGAAAAGCAAGGCGCTCTCCCGCGATCACCGCAAGATCCTGCGCAACGACATCGTCGCCGCCTTCGGCCTGGCCCCGGTCCGGCCCGCGTCTCTCCAAAACGCGAGTGGCCGGCATCTCTTCCGGGCGGCCTGACAGTCGGCACCGTCCCCTTCGGAAAAGTCCGCCCGCCGCGCGCTCGCTGCACGCCAGCGCACTCAGCGGTCGCCCGCTTCGCAGTTCTCGTTCGCCGACTTCTCTCGCGCTTGCGGCTTCCACCCGGCCCACTGGGACGCCTCCGCGGTGCTGCGCGACTGGGACCAGCCGGCCCACAAGGCCGTCAGCCTGTACTTCCCCCACATCTTGAAGGCGGCGGAGGCCGCGCGAAAACGCCGCGGCGCCGCGGCCTCGGGCGACGCCGACGCTGCCACCGCCGCCACCGCCAGCGCACCCCAGCGGACCCCAAGTCGGTCCGCGCACACATTACCCCTCTCGCCTCGCCCACGCTCGCTGCCGATGCTTCTTTTTTCGCGGGCAGCGAGCACGGGCTCCGAAGGTGGCACATGGAGCGGCCGCGGCCCCTCGGCACCCCCTCCGGCCCAGAAGCGCGCCGGTGCGCTACCCACCCCGCTCATTTTTTACCGCCGCCCACCCCGCCGCGCAGGGGCAGCCCCGCCCACCGGCCTCGCTCCTCCGCGCCGCCCGCGCCTGCCAAGCCGGCGGCTGCGGCCGGGAACACCGACACCGCCGACGCGGACGCGGACGACGACGTCGACCGCCCGCGCGCCTCGCGGTCGACCCGCCCGCCTAAGCGGACCAAGGCGACCGAGGCCTCGGCCCCGAAGGCCCCCCGGCGCCCGCAGACTCAGCCGACGAAGGCGGCGAGTCAGACGCCCCGCCTTCACCCGCCGAGGAGGCGGAAGCACAGGCCCCGCCACCCAAACCCGCCAAGAGCCGCAAGGCCAAGACCGGTCCGTCCACGCGCCCGCTGGCCTCCCCGGCGGCTCACCCCGCCTAGGCGACCCCCTTGAGATTCGCCTGGCCCGACTTTCTGACCCGGCCCACTTCACCGCAGCCGACCGCGACAAGGCCCTGCAGTTCGCCGAGACCCGCGACCTTCCCACGCCGAACCCGGCCCCCGCGGTCTCCGACCTGCCGCCCGTTCCGCCGGCCAACCCGCAGGCGCTCGCGGCGTCCATGCTGCAAGCCGGCCTCGCCAGCATGGCCGGCGGCGGCCCGCCTCCCCCGTTCTGGCCCGCGGGAGTTCCGTCCCCGTTCCTGCAGCACCAGCAGCAGCCCCGCTACTCGGCCGCTTCCACGGTCACGCCAGCGGGCTGGGTCGTCCAGGCGCCCCCGCATTTCGCGGCTCCCTGGCCCTCCTCCGGCACCGCCAACCACGGCGCCGGCATGTTCCCGGGCTTCGGGGGCCCGCAGACCGACTGGTTCGGCCCCGCCGACCCCGGCTTCCGGATGCCGCCCGCCGGCCCGCAGCTCCCGCCCCGGCAGGCCGCTCCCCACACCGCCGCGCCACTCGCCGCCGGCCCCCGTGGGGTCCCCGCCGCCCGCTCCGGCAGCCGCGGGGCCACCCAGGCCGCGCAGAAGCTCGCCCCGCCCGCCGCCGCAGCGCCGACAGAGCAGCCCCCGACCTCATCCTCCACCCGCGCCCGACCGTTCGTCCCAGCGACGCGGAGATGGAGGACGAGGCGGAATCCGACGCCCCCGGCGACGAACCCGCCGGCGAGGACGACTGGGCCGGCGACTGGGACTCGGACGACACCTCGACGCCGCAGGACGCCAGTCCCCACGTCGACGCTCCCTCCGAGTCCGGTACGGACTCGTGGCCGCCGCAGCCCAAACCCTCCCTCCGTCACACTGACCCGGGATCGTGCAGAATCCGCTGCCCCAGTGTACAGCGGCAAGGCGACGCGCGGCCACGCCAAGGAGAAGGCTCCCCTCGGTCCGCGCTGATTGTTTTCCGCGGTCGGCCACAGCCCGGCCGACATGCCTTTTTGCAGAGGCTCCGGCCCCAAGAAGGCGCGCGGCGACGACAAGGCGAAGGGCGCCACCGCCCAGGCCAAGGCGACGGCGGCAGAGAAGGCCGCGCCACCGGCCGAGCCCCCCTCGTCTACGAGGGCCTCCCCGAGCTCACGCTGCGCGAGACGGCCTTCGCCAAGCTCAACATTCCCTCCACGGCGGTCGACAACTCCGCCCGCGTCACGGACTTGGCCGCCCGTATCAAGGAAATCGAGTCGTGCTTCGACAACGCCGTCTTCCCGGCGACAGTCAGCAGCGACCCTTCCCCGACGAGCGCATCACCACGGCTCTTGCCAAGTACGGCATCGCCTGCATGCGCGATCTGGCGCGCTTCTCCCACGGCCTGGTGCTGCGCGACATGGGCAACTCGGAACTCCGCCAGGCCATCGCGGCGTTCGACCAGGTCGGCGACGTCATCAACCGCCTACCCGGCGGCCCGACCGGCCCCTCGGCCAACTCCTGACGGACTGGAACGCCCTCACCCGCCCGGTCTACAAGAAGCTTCGGGACATCGCCCAGACGTCGGCGGTGCTCCAGGCCTGCCTCGAGGACGACCCGCTCTTCAAGCGTCTCCTCAAGCGGCTGCAAGACAGCGTGAGCGCGTGGACGGAGCCACGGGAGCTACTGTCGTCCTACGGCCGGACGAGCCGCAAGCGGAGCTCCTTCTTCATGATGCCACCGCTCGCTCGCACGGAGCTTCCGCAGCCCCGCCCGGACAAGGCCCCACTCGCCCCACACTCTCCCATGCGGCGCTCTTCTCCCAGGCCTCGCAGGCCGGTCCGTCCGCCCCACCTGCTCCTCCGCCCGGACCGACCCTCGGTCAGCCCACTCCTACGGCGGCGTCGCGACCTTCTCCTACGACGACGACGGTGACGTCGAGGACCCCGGCTCCGGCGGGCCAACCCACCGCGGCCAGCAGCGCGGGCGCGCCTGGAAGCAGGCCCGGCGGCAGTACGGGACTGCCCAGCCGGCCCAGCCCCAACCCCACCACCGTCAGCGGGGCGGAGGCCGCGGCGGCGCCGTCCAGCGGCCCCCCGGCGCAAGCCGCAGCCGCCGGCCGACGGCTGAGCCGCTTCCACTCCTGGCGCGGGTGTTTGCGGCGACACCCCTCCGGCGGCTGCCGCCGACCGCAAGGGGCCCCCCGTGCCAGCCGTTCCCCCCGCCACGACCCTTCCAGTAGACTGTGACCAGTCGCGTCCGCCGCCTGTACCGCTGTCTGTACCCTCGAGTACACCGCGTGTCTTTGTGCGCGACCCATTCGCAAAATTGCGAGCACTCGTAGCTGCACACGGGGACCCCGGCCCGTACGATTTCGCGGCGGCCGCACAGAAGTTTCGGGCGGGGCAACTCCAGCATTACGCGCATGCCTGGCGGGCTTACTTCCGGCGGGCTGACACGACGGTCCCCTCGTGGGTGGGCCTCATCCTGCGCAAAGGCTTGCGCCTCCCACTCCAGCACGCCGACGGCACGCCGGCAGCGTCGTTAGCAGACATTCCCCGCACGCGCGCCGAGGGCCCACGCCCCTCGTGCCACCGGACCCCAGAACACGAAGCCTTCGTGGACAGCGAGGTCGCGGCGATGCTGCGCCTCGGCGTCACCCGCCTTGCCACCGAGGAAGACGAACAGCTCGTCGTTAACGAGTCTTCGCTCTTGGTGGTCGACAAGGCCGGCCCAGACAAGTTCCGCCTGTGCCTCGACGCCACCCCCGTGAACCCGTTCATCCGCTTGCCGACGTTCCGGTACCAAACACTGGACGAGGTTGCGTCCTACCTCACCCCCGGCTGCTGGCTCGTGAAGTTCGACCTTAAAAAAGGCTACTATCACATCGCCCTGAACAAGGACACCCAGCGCCTCCTGGCGTTCCGTTGGCGCGGCAAACTCTACATTTACCAGGCCCTTTGCTTCGGCGTGAACATCGCCTGCTTCGCCTTCACGAAGGTCACGCGCGCCTTTGCCAAGTACTGGGCAGCGCTGGGCGTGAAGCTCTGCACGTACATCGACGACGGCCTGTTCATCTGCCCGTCGCGCGAAATCGCGGAGCTCGTCTCCCAGCACCTACGTGCTTGCGCGCCCGAGCTAGGCATTACGTTCTCGGAAAAGTCCGACTTCACACCGACCCAGTGCACCGAGTACCTCGGCATCGAGATCGACGTCCGTCCGACCGCGGCGTTTTCGCGGTGACCCCGAAGAAGGTCGCAAAAACGCTCGCCCGCCTCGCCGGCGTCCTCGACCGGGCGCCCGGCCCCCGCGGCCTCACGGCGTCGGCTCGCGATCTGCAAAAGCTGGCGGGCTCACTCATCGCGCTGCGCATGGCGTTCCCGGCCGTTCGTCTCATGACTCGGCCACTTTTCGGCCTCATGTCGACCTCGGACGCCCTCGCCGACCCCTTCAATCAGTCGGCCGTCACCATCGAAGGCCCAGCACTCGACTGCCTCCGCTGGCTCCAAGCGGCCCTCCAACGCCCGGAGCGCCCGGCGCACCCCATCTGGACGCCTCGGACCTTCTTCCGGCTGTTCACGGACGCCTCCGGCTACGGCTACGCCGCCTTCCTCGATCAGCTCGAGTCCGCCGACCCCACGGCCGTCCGCCAACGCCCCGCGTGGTCCGTCTTCGGCACCTTCCCCCCCGAACTCCGCGCGAGCGAGGGCCCCATGCGGTGCGGCGAGACCAGCAGCAACGAACGCGAGCTTCGCGCGATCGTGGCCGCCGCGGACGAGCTCTTCCCCGCCCTTCCGGTGGGTGCGCACGTTCTCATCCGCTGCGACAACCGCTCCGCCGTCGCGGCAGTCGCTCGGGGCGGCGGTTCGGCCCGCCTCTTTGACCTGAGCGCTCGCCTCTGGCACCGCTGCGCGGCTCTCGGCGTCTCGATCTCCGCCCGCCATTTGCCCGGCGCGGCCAACGTCTTCGCCGACCGCGGTTCCCGCGACGGCGCTCGCGCCCCGTCGCTGCATCGGGCCCTCCTCTCGCGGTGCCGCACGCACCTAGACGCCCCGCTTGCCGAGCACCACCACGTCGCCTTCGAGGACGATCCGTGGCTTGGCAGCGTCCGCGCGAGCGCCCCGACCGTCCTTACGGTCGACTCCCGGCTGCGCGCGGCCCTGATCGCTTCCCTCCGACGCTTCCCAGCGTCCGGCCCTCTGGGCCTCCTGCTCCCCTCCCAGCCCAGCACCACCTGGTCGGTGGCCCTCGGGGAGCTTCGCCTCACCCCCGCCCCGCCGCCGTCACCTCTTTCCCGCTTTCTAGCCTCCCGTCCCACATCTTCTACTCTGGGCGCATCGGCCTCGGCTCCTCCCGCTGGCCCCTGGAACTGACCTTCTGGCAGTAACCCCGGCGCCCGCGGAGGCGGAGCTCGCGGCCTGGCAGGGGGCGGCCTTCGCCCCCGGCACGTCAGCGGGCCAACGGCGGGCGGCCCGCCGCTACTTCGAGTTCGTCGAGTGCCACGGCCTCGCGCCGGACGCAGAACGGTCCATCCTCCTCTTCCTGGCCGACGCGGCCACCCAGCGACGCCGCCATTCCGGAAAAGACCTCGCGGCGAGCACCGTTAAAGGCCTCGCCGCCCACGTGTGGCGCGAACTCAAACTTCGCGGCCTCGTCGACCCCACCAGACCCCGCTCGTTCATGTACTCGACCGCATGGAGAGGCATGCAGGCCCGCCTGGGCCGCCCCGTAGCGCAACGCCGCGCCTTCTTGCCCGGCGACCTGCGCGCGTGGTTGACCACCCCATCGTTCCTGTCACGCGCCCCTCCCCGGCGCCTCCGCGACGCCACCGTCCTCGCGACCGGCATCGCGGGCTTCCTCCGGGGAGCGGAGCTGGTGGCGCTGCGGGTCGACGACCTCGAATTCTCACTCCTCCCTTCCCCCGCATCGCCCTCCACATCCGGCGCTCCAAAACCGACAGGACCGCCCACGGCGCGGTGGTTTACCTCACCCCGGGCAAATGCCCGCCTCGTGCCCCGTCCGCCTGCTGTGCGCGTACGTCGCGAGCACGGCGGTGCAGGCGGCGCCCGGGACCCCCTCTTCCCCCGCCTCTCCGATCCCGCCGCGGCCATCACCGTTGGTTTCGTCCGCCGCCTCGTGAAAGAGGCCGCGGAGGCCATCGGCTACGACCCGACCGACTTCTCGGGCCACAGCTTGCGCCGCGGTGGCGCGACGGCCGCGGCCCGCCGGGGCCTCCCGGCCACTTGGATCCGACGGCATGGCCGCTGGGAAAAAATGAGAGTACCCCCATCAGGGTGGGCCCGCCCTCTTTGCCACCCTCAACCCCCAAACCCACCCCTCACTCACCCACTCCAGCGCCTTCCCAGCCCTCATTCTTTCCCACTCTCTCGCTACGTCTACCGCCCTTCTCTCCCTCTGGTCTACCTCCCCTTCCATCCAGCAACCACTAGGTAGTATCTAGTGTCTAGGTCGATCGATATTGCAAAACGATATAGCAGTGAATTGAGGCGGGAGCGTCAGCCAGAAGGCTTCCTGCTCTTCGAGCCCCAAACGCGCCGGTCTTTGAATCACCAACGGGTCACCGCAATTGAGGTTTCTCTTATTTTGTCTTAAAGAGATCCCTTTCCAATATTGCTATGTGAAGTTGCGTTTGGAACAAGCAAAAAATTGTGATATATACTTCCAATGGACGTTACCCAAAATAATGCAGCGACTCGGCGCTTCCGGTTGGCCAGAATCAAAGACCAGATCGAAGCGCTCGCGATTTCATTGTATAATCGACGCGTCATACATGGAGCTTTCAAAAATAAATTGATTAGAATTTCAGCACAAGGGTCGAGAACACGGTTTGCAACTTTGGAAAAGTACGCTTCACTTTTGAACGAACTTGCAAGACTTCCTAGGTCAGCGCGTCCTGTGTCAGGTCGTCGACTAGAGCTAGCGATTGCTGAGGGCCAGGCCGACATTGTTCGAGGGTTCTCAGAATTACCTGAGGTTGACGGTGGAGATGATGTTCAAATCAATGACAGCAATACGACTACAGCGCTTGACGGGCGATATGCGGAGTGGAAATACCAATTGCTCGCGGTTCTGGCCGCGTAACCTCGATGCAAGCCCGATTTGAGAACAACGAACTTTTCAAACAGAACGCAATAGCATTCGTTAGCGCCCAGGTAAATCTTGCAGAGGCGGTAAGAATGGGCATTGCACTACAAATCTCTGGATTAGCGGTATACAGAAAGCCAGAGACTGATACAACAATTGCAATCATTATTGAGCATCGTCGTTTCGATCGCATCGAGCCAGGGCAAGCATCGAGACTGCTCTGCGCTCACAGCTGGAAGAACTAGACATTCTTGCGACAGAGAAAAGCAGGGATTCCTCAGTTTTCGACACATGGATACATCTGGTCTTTAAAACTGTGCGATACTTCCGCCGCATGGTGGTCGTGGACGTAGGTTCATACTCCCGCGGTGGCTTGTGGAGAAGCAGGCACTCATCAATATCGATGCTCCGAACAATGAATGCTTCAAGTATGCTGTACTTGCAGCTCAGCACGCGCTACGACCGGGCCAGGATTCACGCAGTGCTTGTCATTATCGACCGTATGAGAGCTCTTTAGACTGCACTATGCTCACATTTCCCACCCCGCTAGATTCAAAGGTTTTCAAAAAGTTCGAGCAGGCTAACAACGTAAACCTATGTATTTATACGACAGCATTAGATGAACAGGACATTGTACCAATCCATATCAGCGCAGCAAAAGACGCAATACCAATCTTGTATGTACCTGCAGGCAGCGACAATGATGTAGGGCATTATCTCTGGATCAAGAACATCTCACGTCTGTTTGGAAAACATGATTCTCCGCCAAACACTATTGTCTTGCGTGTCAAACAGGTTTTAGCTCAGGTGCTGCGTTTGAGAATCATCTTAAATATGACCGTTGCCTCGATCGAGACGAGCATGCGAGAGATGTTCTGCCTAGAAAAGGAGCCCACATCCAGAAGTTTATTAACTATGAGTACTCAATCCGGCAACGTCTGGTCGGATATGCTGATTCAGAGACGATTACAATGCCGATTCCCTGCATTAGTGGAAAGACCGAAAAGAAAGGTGTGCATGTGATTGCTTCAGTCGGCTGTCTGGTTGTATCTTCGAAAGGTGAACAATTTTGTTTCAAATACATGGGTTCGGAGAGCGAGGACTGCGCTGAGAAGTTCGTGCAATGGTTGGACGAAATGGAACCACAATTTCGAGAGCTCTTGCGAGAGACTGCACCAATCCAGATGACTCAGGAAGAGGAGCAGCGTTTTCAAACGAGGACCGAGTGCTACATGTGCACGGACACGTTCAAGGATGCGAAAGACAAGCACCGCGATCACTGCCACGATTCTGGACGATACCTCGGGCCGCCTGCAGAGCGTGCAATCGGCGTCGCGCAAAGGCAGCAGCCGTTCCAATATTCTGGCACAATGGTCGAGGATTTGACTTCCACCTGCTCGTGCGCGCTCTAGCATCTGGCTATAATCGCCGTTTAGCAGTTTGGAAGGAGTTTCAAGCACATGTCGAAAGCGAGTTTGAAAGCAAGTACGGTGGACGTGAGATGACCCCAGAGCAGAAAAAGAAGGTGAAGAAGGGGCTCGAACGCCGGCTCCGCCCGCAGAGTCTCCTTTCGATAAAATTCGATCAGTTCTTTCAGAATAGCGAGCGAATTTCGCAGTTCAAGTATGGAATTTACGTTCTACGCGACTCGGCTCAGCACTTGAATGCAAGCTTGGACGAACTAGCAAAGGCTCTGCCCGCGGAAAAGAAGAAGATCACGCGCTCGCTGCATCTGGACGAGACTCAGTTCAAGCTGATGACAGGCAAAGGCATTTACCCTTATGATTACATGACGAGCTGGGCTCGCTTTCAAGAGACTAAACTACCTGCACGTCGTTATTTCAAAAATCAGCTTAAACAGAAGAAATGCTCGAAAGATGAGTACGCACATGCCAAGGATGTTTGGCGAGAGCTCGGCTGCAGAATGCTATCAGACTATACAATGGAGTATATGATGACAGATATCACGTTACTAGCGACGTGTTCGAAAACTATCGCGATACGTGTATTGAAACGTATGGCCTAGATCCTAGCTATTTTATGTCATCGCCGGATTTGCTTGGCAGGCAGCACTTAAGCACACTGGAGTGAAGCTCGAGCTCTTTCACGAGGACAGCAGGATATGCACAGATTTATAGAATCGGGGATCAGGGCGGAATCTCAATGATCTCAAAACGCTACGCACAAGCTGAGAACAAATATTTGAGCATAAAGTTCAACAAATACACCCACGCTGTTGAGCCTACAGTCTCACAGTCTACATGCATGTCTAACTACTACCGAACACACAAGGAATCGTGGCTCATGTACCTCGATGCAAACAACTTGTACGGCGTCGCAATGAAGCGCAAGCTACCCACAGGAGATTTCCGCTGGATAAACTAGATCAAGACGTCGATGTAATGCAATACGTTGCAAGCCTTGACGCGGATGGAGCTCGTGGCTATGCTCTCGAAGTCGATATGTACATGCCTGAGCATCTCCACGACGAGTTCTCAGACTATCCGCTGGCCCTGAACGGATGTGTGTGTCCAAGGAACACCTATCAAAGCGACAACAGGATATGATTAACGACGAGAAGCTTACCTCAGTTGAACGAACTCCAAAGCTCGTTCCGAATCTGCTTCCAAAAAAGAATTATGTTGTTGATGGACGCTTGCTTCAGCTCTATACGTCACTGGGAATGATAGTAACCAACATCCATCGGGTCCTATCGTACGAACAAAGCGCATGGCTAGGGCGTTTCATAGATCTCAATACTCAAAAACGTAAAGAATCGCAGTTCACATACCAGAAGGACCTTTACAAGTTGATGAACAACAGTGTCTTCGGAAAGACGATGGAGAACGTGAGAAAGCACTGCTTTTCAGAGCTTGTGACTTCGGGAGACCGTCTGGTGAAGATCAACAGCGAACCAAATCCGTTGAAGCAGGTGGTGATGTACGAAGAGAACTTGTATTCGTTTCCAAGCGCAAAAGTGAGTACAATCTGAACAAACCTATCTACTGCGGGTTCGTCATCCTCGAACTTTCCAAGCTGCACATGTACCGCTTTACTACCAGGTGCTCAAGCCGCTTTGGGCCAGCGGCTGACACTATTAGGTACGGATACTGACAGTCTCATCATCGCGGTTCGCACCAAAGATATCTATGCTGATTTACGCTCAATCAAGCATGAGCTGGATGTTAGCGACTACCCAGAGACACATCGATTCTTCGATGGCATGACAGCCGATGAGGTTCGAGCTCTACGATCGATGGGGAAAACTCCGGGATTATTCAAGGATGAGCTCCATGGTCTGCAAATGACAGAGTGGATCGCTAACCGGCCGAAATCTTACTATTATTCGCGTGAAGATTGCACGGACAAGCAGGTATGCAAGGGTATTCAAAAGACGTACTACAACAGACTCACAAGGGATGTATTCCTCCGGTGCGTCTGTCCTAAAGAGGGAGAAAAGCAATCGTATGACATCAAAGGAATTCTCGGTTTCCGCTCGAAACAACATGAGATTTATTTACAACGAACCTCGCGCCAGGCTCTCCATCCCTTGATACCAAACGCTTCCTCGAGACTGACGGGATCAACACCCGAGCGATTGGCCATTATAAAAATCGCGCCTGATTTACAACGATGTACCAGATTACTGCGCCACGGGTGCGTGGCAAATTGACGTGCTGTTCATTGGGAGATTTCGCCTGTTCGCAGCGGTCGAGATTGCAACCCGTTTCGCTGTGGTACGTAAGCTCGAGACTTTTAAGCAGCTTCCAAAAATGATCGAGCAGCTACCTGGAATATGGGGCTTTTCAGGAGACAACGGCTTCAACACAGCGGCAATTCGGGAAATGGCTGAAGAGAACTCGTTGAAAATGCATACTGATGTGGCTAAGGATGATCACATTTCAAAAGGCTCCAAGCTGGGAATTATCGACAGGTTCGCGAGGACATTGCGAGCACTGATTCAGACTGATACAGAAGCTCGTGGCTCCCGCATTTCCTCTCACGTTTGCCGGCAATTGTCAAGGCGTACAATGAAACAGCCCACAGCTCTTTCGGCGGGGAGCACTCACCGAAGTGGATGCGGGAAAATACACAGGTAGCCGAGCAGCTGCATCAAGTTAGACAGCGACAGAACGATATTGAACGAGACAATTCGAACATACCGCGCACAGGGACCGAAGTGCAAGTTCTCGAGCCGAAGCCAAGCGTTTTTGCGAAGGGAACCACAAAGCCAAGCAAGGAGACGTACATAGTTGCTGGCGCTGATAAGAACCGTGTTCGACTCGTTACGAAACAGGGTGTGGAAATTTCTAGACGTGTTAAACCATCGGAAATACGTCAACCGCGTGAGCTTGCACCTCAAACACGAATCGAAAAAGAAGAAGTGCAAATGCGACAGCAGAGACGATTGAGACGTGAGGGTTTGATCGAAACGAAAAAATACAGCGGCCAAAGCCGGCAGTATCGAGAGCTCAAGAAGCTTGAGATTGCAGGGGAGCCAAGCTACGAGCAGGTGCTAAAGCTGCATCACCTCGAGCTCTACAGAAGCTCCGCTCTTCGCGAGGCATCTACGCGCAATAGCATTCCTGTGGTACTCCCGGATCCGATCAGGATTCTCAGCTCGATACTTCGCTGTGATGGCAAGCTGTTTCAAACGGTATGTTTCGTTCGTGTGGCGCAGTTTGCGATTGCGTTCAGCATTCTTTCTGCGTCGCTCTGCTAAAATCTCCGGGGTGACCTCGATCGGTTTAGGACCCTTCTTCTTCGGCTGATAAGGCTCCATTGTTAAAAGACGAACCTTAGGAGGTCGCCCACGGCCACGTTTAACCGCAGCGCAATCCGCAGTAATTGCAGAAGTCATTGTTCGGCTTGTCTCTCAATAATAAGAGACATAAATCCTTTTAAGACAAATTAGCGCGACTTTTGAGGCTTAAAGATAATGCAATCTGTAGATGTAACAAAAAAGTCGCAGACAAGCAGCTCGCTGCGCAGATGGAGGTTATCGTTCCTGATGTACCAGAGGGCACTGCTTTGATCCCGCTGATAGGAATTCGCAATCGACGCAAAGTCATCGTCGCCTACGCTCTCGTGTCACACGATGATGCTGAGCGTGTGCTGGGATTTCGCTGGAGTTTGGACAATGGATATGCTCGAGCCAAAATCAACGGAAAGAGCGTGTACTTGCATACATTCATCAGTGGCAATCTTGAGAATGGGTTGACGTTAGATCATATCAACAACGATCCAAAAGACAATCGTCGCGACAACCTCCGTTTAGCAACAGCTCGTCAACAGAATTTGAATCGTGGACAGCGGCGAGATAACACTTCAGGATACATTGGCGTCAGCTTCCATCAGCAACATGGTAAATGGAAAGCATACTATAAGATAAATGACCGCCAAAAGCACATCGGTCTGTTTCAAACAGCAGAGGCTGCAGCTCGTGCTCGCGATGCATATGCATTGGAACATACCAGCGAAGAGGACAAACCATTCTTGCGGTTGAACTTCCCACAGGTTTGAATGAAGGGAATAACACCCCTTGGGCGCAGCCGAGGCAGCTTGTCTGCCGATTATTTTTTTAATGGAACTCGAATTCGAAACGGTAGAGGAAGAGTTTAATCTCGAAGACTGCTGGCCTGGAAGAACTCACGAATCGCCTGATCATCTGATTTCGTTCGGCATTTACAAGGGCACATCGTTCCTGTGGATTGCCTCAGCGAAACCGGAATATACTAGCTGGTTGTTGCGACAGCCTTGGCTACCGACTTTTGATCGCGCTGCTTTTTTACGCGCACAAAGCGCAATAGAGCCGAAGTCGTTCCAGACGATTTGTCAACAGAATAAACGCGGTCCGCGGTCGCAGCTTCATATATCAAAACCTGATACGAATGATTCAATTCAACGAAAAGACGCATTAGATTTGCTCGAGTCGCTCCGGCGTTGTATTCGTCGAAAACGCAGTTGAACTCTTTAACGTTTGAGAGAATTGATGAGAAACAGACGTACTCGCAATTCCTTCGAACTGTAGGGCTGATTCCACAAAGACGTTGAGTGGTTACAAAAAGGCTCATGTTATAATGACGCCCACTAGTAAAAAGCTTTTGCATTAATCGGTCGCTGTGGACGTTCACAAGGTCATTATCGAGCAAATCATCTAGAACGATTGCAATCTTGCGCTCATCTTTCTTGCGTCGCCTTTCTTTTTGTTGCTCTAGAAGACTCTCAACCAAAACTGGATCCCATTCTTCGTGAATATTGTTTGAGCGAGTCGTGTCGTCCCACTGTTCTGTAAATGCTGTGGTACTAAATACGAAGATATCGTCTAGCTGCGGAGCTACTGCATTTAATACGTGTTTAACGTAGGTGCTTTTTCCCGAGTTGGTGGGGCCGACAAACAAGAACCGTTTAGGCAGTTTTATTTCTGTAGGATCAAACAGTTTGATATCCATCTAGAAGTTACTTACCTTTAGAGTTGACATTTGATACGAGTTAATTACGAGAACATTGTGGCGCAGGACGTGGAAGTCAACAACTGCTGGCGCTGCGTTTGTGCAGCCGGTCACAGTTAGCGAGCAGTAGCTGCTGCTGGAATTAAAGAAGTCTGTGTAGCCGAGGACAGCGTTATGCAGTGAGTCTTTGCCAGATTTCGAAAGCACAATCCATAGACATTTCCGTCCTCGAAGCCAAGGGCTGAATTGCCAGTGGTTGCACCGCGGTATTGAGTTGGAATGTGATAGCACGATGATACAAACCCAGAGATTGGCTTATTGCTGATGTCGAGAGTTCGGTTGTTGTGCATGATCTCAAACGAATCGATTTTCAGCGCATTTCCGTTGCCAGCAAATGAATTGTGATTGCGAGTGCCCAGGTGATTCGCATTACGCACTGTCATCAGGATCGCGTGCACAAGGCCGCTGACGTTGGCAAGGGAGATTTCGACTGCATTCCCCGCGTCGTCAGTCTTTAACTGCCTCGAGCGCTTTGAAATAATCTCGGTGAAAGGAATTCGAATACCACCGCTCTCGTTTGCAGATTTAAGCATAGACTCAGCCTCTTCGCTAGGGATATTCACGAACTGGCAAACCAGGGCACAATCCGTTAGAGTTGCAACAGCACTAGCGACAGTTCCAACCACGCCAGCCGAACGGAAGTCAATTTCGACGGTTGGCATGTCAGCCAGTGCGAGCAGCGGGAAGTACGAATTGTCCAGAGCTGGGAGGGGATCTTTAGTACGTACTCGCGACTCGCATCGAGAATCTCAAGAGCCGCGTCCTTTCCAAAGCCGTAGCTGCTAGCAAAAGCCTGGGCGGACGCAACGCTATTATCAATGAGCGCGTTCACAGTGAGCCAGTCTCCAGGGATCACCATCTTGAAGGATCCATGAACAAAGCGCACGTTTTCAATAAATGCACCAGCGCCATTAGGCAGCACCGAGGCGGCAGCTCCGCCAGCGACGCTGACCTTAAAGTATAGCGAGACACCGTTTAGAAGCTGCTTGCGCGGAAGGTCGAAAGCGGCAGTCTGCGCGAAGCCGTACGAGTTGCCTCGCGGACGGATCGTTTCAAGGAAAGGCTTGAACTTGGGGCTGACACCGACAGTGAGACCTGGGGATAAATAAAGTTCGCTTGAACCTTTGGTAGTGAGGAGCTCCTTTAGAGTTGTTCCTGCTTGCGCCATTTGCTATTATAGACCAGAAAATTTTCATGCATATTGTTGTAAAGATGAAGCTCCGCGTAAATGTCGATTCTAGGGACCGGTTCGAAGGCACGTCCTCGAATTTCAAGATCAATCTCCCAAGGCCCCTCGTTAATGTAAAGTCGGTGCGAGTTGATTCGCTAGAACTGTTTCATAACATGTTCAACCTGTCCACACAAGCCGCAATTATCACCGGCACCCTTGATCCCTCTGGCGTTGAGAAAACACGTGCCAACACTTTCAAGCCCGGAGTCTATACGCCAACCTCCTTGCAAACTATCTAAGCACGCTTCTTAAAACCCAGCAGTATAGTTACGGCGGAACTACTTATCAGCGCAAGTTCGTCGTTCAGTTCGAAGAGATCTCAATGCGGCTTAGGTTCCTGTGTGAAGCGGACTTTATTTTGAGCTTCACATCGGCCGAACTATCGAACCTGCTCGGGTTTGCGAAGACTCTCAGTGACCTTTCCAGTGAGCTTGACACACCTGAGACAATCGATGGCGTACAATATTCGTACGAGCTGTTCAGCGATATGCCAGTTGATCTACTTTATCACACGTATTTGTTCCTGTACATTCAGCAGATCAAAGGCCCGATCTTGACACTTAACCCCTATACAACGGGCTCGATCGCAAAGATTCACATCGACTCAAAATTCGGGGAGCTCATCAAGTTCACATCTGAGGATCGTGTTCCCGTCACAGGCTTCGATCGAAACGCTGAGCTGTCTGAACTTGACATATCGCTGCGCTATCATAATGGAACAGACGCTGTCACAAACACAGAGTTCTCGTTCGTGCTAGAGTTCGATATCGAGGATGTCTCTTACACGTCTGCTGCTGCTAAATCCGCAATTAAGAATGCAGCCAGCGAGTACGTCCCTTCGACAGATCGTTCGCATAAGTTTTTTCCCACTGCTTAGTTAAAAGATGCCTCCGCGAAAGAAGTCGACAGACATGCAGTCTCGGCTGCGCACTCCGCAGCTTGAAGTCGCTTCCAGCCCTACTAAGAAGAATCACATCGAGTTCTTGAGTGGTGATACTGGTGCTTACCCGCTAGTCCGTCGCGCTGGTGGCGGTGAGGGTGCATCCATCGATTACGCTCTTACCGCCGACGAGAACGCTATTCTTGATAAGATCCCGAATTCGCGGACTAAGAAGACCAAGACTAGCAAGCTAAAGGATACTGACGATGGGCCGCTGTACATCTCAGAGACGGCTAATCGTAGCAGGTATTTCATTAAAACTGTGACCGGTCTTAAGACAGTTTCAAAGAAGCGAGCTAGTGACCTTATAGCTGGCATCGCGGCTGAGACTAAGATGGAAACAAGATTTTAAATGAACCGATCACGAAGACAAAGATCGAGAAGAAGGTTGCCCCTCCTGCAGCTGCTGTTCTGCCAAGACGATCGTTGCGATCCCTGAGGTCGATGAGAATGCTAGCGAGCTGCCTGTAGCTAACGCATCGATCTGCGCATCGCCTCTAGCAGTGCTGATCCTGTCGGGCCGGCGATCGAGTACAAGCCAATGCTGAGCGGCTTCACTAAGCTAGGGCTCCGGCATCGCTGGGAGTGACCGAGTGGCGCAGAGAAAGTCTTACCCGAAAAATGGTCGAATTACAGTAAGCTAGCATAAAAGTGAAGTATTAGTTTCTAAACTTCTATGCTGGCATAAAAGTGAAGTATTAGTTTCTAAACTTCTATGCTGGCATAAAAGTGAAATATTAGTTTCTAAACTTCTATGCTGGCAATGTCCAGAAGTATTAATATATATTAAGTAACTTCTGGGCAATGCCCAAAGGTAATATCTATTCTTTTAATACTTCTGGGCAATGCCCAAAGGTAATATCTATTCTTTTAATACTTCTGGGCAATGCCCATAGGTGATATCTATTCTTTTAATACTTCTGGGCAATGCCTATAGGTAATATCTATTCTTTTAATACTTCTGGGCAATGCCCATAGGTTATATCTATTTTTTAAAAAACTTCGAGGCATGTCCACAAGTACTTTGGACAAATGTTCACGTCCAGAGGTCGCTAAGCGACTTTGGACAAAAGTTCACGTCCAAGATCCTCAACCCTGCTGGCACATCCCAACGCATGTTTTGCACAATCCAACCTCTAGTATAGCCTCGTTTGCACTATTGGAGATGTCTGCACGAGTTGCTAGCTGACTTGGGTGTCGTTCTGGAGTTCGTGACTTTGGACAAAAGTTCACGTCCAAGATCCTCAACCCTGCTGGCACATCCCAACGCATGTTTTGCACGATCCGACCTCTAGTATAGCCTCGTTTGCACTATAGGAGACGCCTGCACGAATTGCTAGTTTACTTGGGTGGCGTTTTGGAGTTCGTGACTTTGGACAAAAGTTCACGTCCAAGGTCGCCTAGTGACTTTGGACAAAAGTTCACGTCCAAGATCTCCAAGCTTCTAGGCAACCTCACTCATAGGTGTCAGATCGCTGATTCACAGACCGGCGCGTTTGGGGGCCCGCCTCAATTCACTGCTATATCGTTTTGCATTATCGATCGACCTAGACACCAGATACTACCTAGCGGTTGCTGGATGGAAGGGGAGGTAGACCAGAGGGAGAGAAGGGCGGTAGACGTAGCGAGAGAGTGGGAAAGAATGAGGGCTGGGAAGGCGCTGGAGTGGGTGAGTGAGGGGTGGGTTTGGGGGTTGAGGGTGGCAAAGAGGGCGGGCCCACCCTGATGGGGGTACTCTCATTTTTTTGCTGGGCACTGTACTCTTCCGTGCCCCAAGGATATATTGAGGACTACCTCTTTCATCTGTCCTCCGACCTGGCCGACCTCGGCTTTTGAGCCGGCGCCGCCGGCGCCTCTCTCACCCGCGGCCGGCCCCTACATAATGTTCACTAGGAGTGTGACACCATTGTAGCCCTGACTCTTTATAATACAATTTTGTCTCTTCGAACCCGCTTGGTCTGCGCGGCACCCTCAGAGACCTTCCCGACGCTCTTTCAACTGGCTGTGACCTGACTCTTGTTTGGTAGGGGTACAGCACTCGTGCGATGTTTTCACGCACAATCGCCACCCCGCGCCTCGGCGGCGGTACCCGGGACCGCTTACCGGCCCGGGTAGAATCGCGTACCCCGCGCCGGGTACAGCATTCGCCCCGCCAGGCCCCGTCAGGCGTGGCTCGAGCTGAACGCGTACCCTGCTCAGGGGTACGCCAAAACCTCCGCCTCGGCCACGAGAATCCGGTACCCGCCGCACGGGTACGGGATTACTCAGCCTTACCGCCGCTCCGGTCCGGAGCAGGGGTAGCTTTCACCCGCCTCCGGAAGGAAGCGGCCGAAAGAGCATAAGGCGACCGCCCTGGTCGGTCGCCGACGTGTTATCCCCACGTTAGGTCTCGGGAAAGCAGCATCCAGCTGCCGTACCTTCAGGGCCACTCCGATGCGCTATACCGTGCATCCCTTTAGAATAGTCGTAGGCAAGTTAGGCTAGCTAGGCTTCTCTGATTCCGAATGAAGCGAGGCGTAAATCGGGGTTTGCGCAATTAAGCGTAAACCGAGTTTTGCGCCGACGGAATGAATAGAAGAGAAGCCAGAGCGCCAACTGCCTACCTTAGCTAGAAGGACCGAGCGACCGGACCGGCCTAAGCGACGGGTCCGGGCCTCGAGCACGGTATAGCAGAATTCGAGTTCTGCACCGACTCCGGGGAGAACTCAGAATTTGATTCGGTCGCGCCCTGAGGCGAACGAAGGCCGGGGTACGGCCATTCCTTCGGCTGCCCTTCGGCATAACTTCGTCCTTGGTTGCCAGCTTGACCAGGCACCCAGCGGCGAAGCGAAATCGCTCCCGCCCTCCTCCCCGCGTTTTCACAATCGGCTGTTTGTGGATGCGACGGCTCTATCCTTTTCCAACGCGCTACGAGTATCCGTAGAATACTCTGGCAATCTTGGTAGGGGTACAGCACTCGTGCGATGTTTTCACGCACAATCGCCACCCGCGCCTCGGCGGCGGTACCGGACCGCTTACCGGCCCGGGTAGAATCGCGTACCCGCGCCGGGGTACAGCATTCGCCCCGCCAGGCCCCGTCAGGCGTGGCTCGAGCTGAACGCGTACCCTGCTCAGGGTACGCCAAAACCTCCGCCTCGGCCACGAGAATCCGGTACCCGCCGCACGGGTACGGGATACTCAGCCTTACCGCCGCTCCGGTCCGGAGCAGGGGTAAGCTTTCACCCGCCTCCGGAAGGAAGCGGCCGAAAGAGCATAAGGCGACCCGCCCTGGTCGGTCGCCGACGTGTTATCCCCACGTTAGGTCTCGGGAAAGCAGCATCCAGCTGCCGTACCTTCAGGGCCACTCCCGATGCGCTATACCGTGCATCCCTTTAGAATAGTCGTAGGCAAGTTAGGCTAGCTAGGCTTCTCTGATTCCGAATGAAGCGAGGCGTAAAGTACGCGCGCGACTCCTCTGCCTTCGTCGTAGTGATGTAGTTCATGATGTTAGTGAAGCGCGTGCGGCCTTCGTACGGGTCGACAGGCGCGCCGTGGGGGCCGTGACCAATGTAAATGTGGGGGATCTGACGAAGGAGGCTGTCGTTGTCCGGATCGCCCAGGGAGTGACGCAGGGGGAGGACGTCGACGATCTGTACCGCCCGGTAGGCTTCGCGGCTAGTGAACGTGATGGGCCGCCTCGTCGCCGCGTCGACGGTGGCGTGATTGTAAACGAATTGTTCCAACCAACCGTGGAGTAGCGCCCGCGCCTGCGGTTCGCGACTGAAGATGGCGGCGCCGAATTCATTGTAGAATGGATCGAATGTGAAGTTGCCATATTCGGCGTGACGGAATTGCTCGTGTATGTCGGCGTATCGCTGTTCGAAATCCATAATAGCGTTGCGCACTGCGCTCGCGTTGACGTCATAGACACTGGACGATGCGGGTGTGACGGATCGTTCGTGGGATCGAAGTCAGCGCCCCGGACTTGGGCGTTGAGTGCGTTGATGACTCCATCCGGGAGTCGGAATGCTACGGGCCAGCAGTGTTTCGATCCATGTCGACATCTTCGCGAGCCGCCGGGGGTGTCTCGTGCTTGATCTGGACCGCCAACCAGTCGTTGGTTGCCTTGTGCAGTAGGGATTCGAAGGCTGTGATTAAATGTGCCGGGTCGACGCGTTCGCAGTCAGGGTACTCGACCTCGTACCATTTGTCGAGTTTGGCACTGCGCGCCACTTCGCCTGAAGCCGTGAAGCGGAAGTGCAGCTCATCCTCGTGGCTACGAACGTAGTCGATGATGATGTTCCCGAGTTCCCCCGGTAGGGGCTCGAGGAAGAACGACAAGGCACCGTGCAGCTTGACTGCCGCCGCCAGGTACGCTGCGATTCCGTACACCAAGTGTGTACCGAAAGCGGGAACCCCAGGACCTGGTGGACGACGGGGGGCGTTGCAGGCGCGGTGCCCGTGGGCCCGCGACGACGCAGAGACACGACGACGCCCCCAGGGCCAGTGTAGTCATTGACGGACACCGGGAAGTACTTGGGGTCGGGGCCGCACGGGTGCGGCCCGCCGCCTCGTTTGGGGGTTTCCTCGTGCCGCGATGATCTGCTGCCAGGTGTTCCGGTTGTTCGCGTCGAAGATAGTGATGTGCGAGCGGTTCTGGATCGCGTTGGGGGCACCGCGGCTGGGTCCGGCCGGTGCAACGTGCGTGAATCGGACGATTCGAGGGCCGCACAGGTCAGCATTGGCCGGCGTAAGAGTCATGGGCGGCGCGTTGAGGTCGTCGGGCATGGCAATCTCGTAGAAGCATCGTTCGACATCTTGACGTGAAGCGGAGTCACGAGGTGCGCGTGGTTGTCCTCGTCGTAGATGCAGTCGAAGTAGTCGCATACTTGTTGGCCGGGTGGAACTCGTCGGCGGCCGTGATCAGGAACGATCGGAAGGGCAGGCCCGCGCGGTTGTGCTGGCTGAGTTCGCCATGGCCGGGAGCACCGGCGCGGTACGGGTAGGTGCCGGGCCGACGCCGTAGCGTAGGACACGACTGAGTGCTCGCGAGAAGTTCGACAGCGTACGTGCATCTTCATGAGGAATGGGCGCATGTACGGGACGCGCCGGAGAAATGCCTCGAGACCAGAGTCGCCGAGTAGCACGTATGGCATGTGGACCTCACCTAGGACGTGCATGTACTTCTTTGTCGTGGTGGCGGGATGAACTGGGGGTGGGTCCCGAGTCGGGATTCCCTCCAGCTCTTCGACCGGCGGCGGCTCCGGGAGCTCCTCCGGTCTGTGCCCGTCCTCCACAGTGAGCTCCTCGGTCAGATCAGCCGTCTGTCCGAACGGGGCTGGGCCTCCGAGGATGTGAGCCGCGACGGCGAAGATGTGGGGCGCGTGTCGCCCATGTTCCTGGATCGTTTTGCAGTACGCTGTGGCCAGGAAGTCCGTGTTCGTGAAGAGAAGCGGTGTCATGAAGATGTGATAGGAGGTATCCCGTCCCGGATCAGTATCCAGAGGTAGGAAGTCACCTCCAGCTCGCGTCTCCTCGGGGCTGTATGTGCGCATGCCGTACGGAGTGGGGGCGAGGATTGTGGAGACGGATTGGGTACCAGTCGTTGATCGTTTGGGCGAATAATTCCCCGTTGATATGATTGTTGCGCCGTCCAAAACCCGCATAGAACGTGTCGCGCTCGTTCTCCGTCGAATCAGGTCGCGGTTCCCGTCGGACCATCACGCCGCTCAGATCCGGCACACTCCGTGCTGGTAGCCAGCGCCGTCGACGACCGTGAAGCCCTTCGCCCATTCCTCGTTGAGGAAGGCCCAGAAATAGACGTCAGAATGTCAGCGTTCTCCGAGAGTAGCACCTCCTTGAAAGAACAGTGTGGAGTTCGCTCAAAATTCTGGAGATGATGGAGTCGACCTCCTCGGGAGTGAGCCGGGCGGCCTTGCGCTCCTTCTTCTGCAACTTCTCGTCATTCGGTCGCTTCTCGCGGGGGCGCTTGCGCTCTGTTCCGTAGACCATAGCGCGGCGCGAAGCCCCAAGTACGTGTTGGAGTTCCAGAAGTGTCCTTGCTCATGTCGTCGACAAGTCCAACGAGGGAATCCCAGTCAGGAACGCGAGGCAAGATGTCGATGCCGTCCGACGTCCACTGTGTCAGGTATCCGTACTCGTCAACGTCGCGCTCAGGGGGCCGTGGGACCGGGACGGCGAGAGGTCGGTGACGGTACCATCGGACTGGGGAGGACAGGGAGTAGGTGATCGCGGTAGCGCGGGTAAAGCATGCAGTAGAACAGATTCAATCGATGCTCGGCGTCCAGGAGGAAGGCCCGTGTTACCGCCAAGCGCTGGGTGGTCGTAGCCTTGCTAAGTGCAGTGTCGAGTCGAGCGACGAGGCCGAAAGCAAGCTTGCTCACAGTACGAGTGCTTGACTCCGTCTCGAGCTTGTACGCGCGACGCATGGCCTCGAGAGTCAGCTGGAGGATATGGGAGCGCCACGCAGTTTTGCACGCCAGGAGCGCCGCCTCTTCAGGGTGCACCATTATGTAACGGTCAGAGTTGTAATAGAGCTCGACAGCTGCTCGGGCTGCTTCGGGTGAAGACGGGGCGTGCAGTCGCGATTCGAGACGGATCGGTTTGCCCTTCTTGGCGAGTTGACGCTTGTGCATGAACGTAGTGATTGACATCGCGACAACGGTGGTGTCATGTAGCTCGGCGAGCCTTGCCAGCGCAGTCGTCTCCGTGACAGACGTGGCGACGACGTTCGTGAAATTTGAGGGAGGACGCCGGAGCGGTGACGGGACAGTCCGTGCCGAAGACGTGGTGTAGGTCGGACTCGCTGACGGGGCGTGCGCAGACGATGGACATCGCGTGCCGCGACCACTGCTAACTGGCTGTTCAGCCGGATCTCCTCCGCGAGCTCGGCGGTCGCCCGCTGGTTCGTAGCCGGGTTCGCGTCGGATTTCGGGTTGAAACGGGACGTGTAGTAACGGCGCAGGAAGTTGCCGGGGCCCTCGACGTCGGCTGTGATGTTGACGAGGCGGAGTACGTTCTCGACTTGCTCGGTGAGCATTGACAGCAACGGCGCGTGACTCGTCGGCCATGGACGGTCGGAGCTCGGTGCTGGGTCACGAACGTCGTAGAGGTGAGCAAATCGGCTATCCCCGTAGCGGTCGCGCGTCTCGTCCCACTTGTAATGGTCGAAGTATGCAGCGATGTCCCACGCCCGCGCCAGGGCCGTCGAACGCATCGACAAGGCGATGTCGGGCGGCGGTGAACCGTGTCGAAGCGTAGACAGATAGATGTCGTCAGGTCCTGTGAGCGGGGCCGTGAACTTGACAGTTTGGACCAGTTGCCTGATTGTTGCAAGGCGCGTCGCCGTGTTCGTGATCTTGTCGAAGTTCAAGACCGTTCATCGCTCTCCGTCATCTCCACGTCGTAGTGCAGCGTCCGGAGATTGCGGGCAAGGTTGACAGCCCTGAAGGATGCACGGTACGACTGGAGTCTTGGACTGGTGTACAAGAGTGAACTCTGTCGGTGTCAAACCAAACAGCTCCAGCATCTCTGGCCGTCCGAGGACATCGGCGAGCGGGTCGTTCGGGTGAGGCCACGTGGTCGCCGTCTCCCCAGGCGCGAAGGGCTGAGCCCGCGCGAGGCGCATGATGACGTGGATGACGGAGCGGAATTCGGTCAGATGTTGAAGGAGGTAGTGAGCCTGGTCACTCGGGCGAGTACCAGCAACGGTTGCCCAGTAGGCGTGTTGCTGCGGGCAGCTGCGAGGTGCATGCAGCTCGTGAGCTCGCTGGCGGCGAAGAGGGTCGGCGTCTCAGGGGTCTTGCGCCAATCCGTCGTCGTCGTTGTGACCATGAAGCGTCGCGGCGTGTCCAGGTACGCACGCAGCTGGTTGTGCACCACGGGCTTGAGGCGAAGGATCGTCCAGGCGTGGCGGTGTCCAAGGTCGGCGGCCACGTCCTTGATCTCGGGCTCCGAGTCGCTGGACGTGTCTTCGTCGGTGTCAGGAGGACTGTCACGGTCGTCGTGAGGGCTCGGCAAGGTCGGCGTGTCGACGATGATCCCCCTCGAAACGCGCGGGTCGCCCATGGGCACGTCCTCGGTCCTCTCAGTGCCCGACGAGTCGGCAGTCGTCGAGTCAGGCATCGACGCGTCGGTCGTGCAGTGTAGTCGGGTGAAGTGACGGGATCGGCAGCATCGGGGGTTGGGCCGGGCTCTGCGGCGGGGCCGCCGTCACAGTCGTGGCCGGGGCTGGCGGGGCGTCGGACGGGGCCAGTAGCTCAGGCGCAGGCGACGGGGCCGTCGAGACCGCAGCCACGGCCGTGGGGGACGGGACGCTGTGCGGGGTCGTCAGCGAGGTCGCCATCGCCGGTGCGATGGGCGAAGCATCTCGAGCGGCCGTCGACGAGACCGGCGTCTCGAGAGCGGGCGTCGGGGCCACCGGAGTCGTCGTCACGGGTGCAACGGGCTGGGCGTCCGGAGTCGTCGTCGCGGGTGCAACGGGCTGGGCGTCCGGAGTGTCCGTCGACGAGGCCGTCACCTCGGGCGCAGGGGGTAGGTCGTTCCGCGGGGCCGGGGGCTCCGGGACGTCGGTCGGCGGTGTCACCGGTGCCGTTGGGCACGTCATGTCGTCATCGTGGTAGTGAGGGTTGCCCGGGGTCTGGGGCCGGCTGGTATGAATCGGGAGCGCGCGGCCGCGGCCCCTGACCGTTCCCCCGTGCCTCGCCGATTGGCGCGGTGGAGCCTGTGCTGCCGCAGTACGGCGACGGGCGTCCATGGTGCGGCCACGAGCAATACCACCGATTGCAGCCTGCAAGTAGGGGGCTTGCGCCGCGGCCTGCACCGGGTCCTCTCCCTTGGCAGCTTCGGCTCAGAATTTGATTCGGTCGCGCCCTGAGGCGAACGAAGGCCGGGGTACGGCCATTCCTTCGGCTGCCCTTCGGCATAACTTCGTCCTTGGTTGCCAGCTTGACCAGGCACCCAGCGGCGAAGCGAAATCGCTCCCGCCCTCCTCCCCGCGTTTTCACAATCGGCTGTTTGTGGATGCGACGGCTCTATCCTTTTCCAACGCGCTACGAGTATCCGTAGAATACTCTGGCAATCTTGGTAGGGGTACAGCACTCGTGCGATGTTTTCACGCACAATCGCCACCCCGCGCCTCGGCGGCGGTACCCGGGACCGCTTACCGCCCGGGTAGAATCGCGTACCCGCGCCGGGTACAGCATTCGCCCCGCCAGGCCCCGTCAGGCGTGGCTCGAGCTGAACGCGTACCCTGCTCAGGGGTACGCCAAAACCTCCGCCTCGGCCACGAGAATCCGGTACCCGCCGCACGGGTACGGATTACTCAGCCTTACCGCCGCTCCGGTCCGGAGCAGGGGTAAGCTTCACCCGCCTCCGGAAGGAAGCGCCGAAAGAGCATAAGCGACCCGCCCTGGTCGGTCGCCGACGTGTTATCCCCACGTTAGGTCTCGGGAAAGCAGCATCCAGCTGCCGTACCTTCAGGGCCACTCCCGATGCGCTATACGTGCATCCCTTTAGAATAGTCGTAGGCAAGTTAGGCTAGCTAGGCTTCTCTGATTCCGAATGAAGCGAGGCGTAAAGTACGCGCGCGACTCCTCTGCCTTCGTCGTAGTGATGTAGTTCATGATGTTAGTGAAGCGCGTGCGGCCTTCGTACGGGTCGACAGGCGCGCCGTGGGGGCCGTGACCAATGTAAATGTGGGGGATCTGACGAAGGAGGCTGTCGTTGTCCGGATCGCCCAGGGAGTGACGCAGGGGGAGGACGTCGACGATCTGTACCGCCCGGTAGGCTTCGCGGCTAGTGAACGTGATGGGCCGCCTCGTCGCCGCGTCGACGGTGGCGTGATTGTAAACGAATTGTTCCAACCAACCGTGGAGTAGCGCCCGCGCCTGCGGTTCGCGACTGAAGATGGCGGCGCCGAATTCATTGTAGAATGGATCGAATGTGAAGTTGCCATATTCGGCGTGACGGAATTGCTCGTGTATGTCGGCGTATCGCTGTTCGAAATCCATAATAGCGTTGCGCACTGCGCTCGCGTTGACGTCATAGACACTGGGACGATGCGGGTGTGACGGATCGTTCGTGGGATCGAAGTCAGCGCCCCGGACTTGGGCGTTGAGTGCGTTGATGACTCCATCCGGGAGTCGGAATGCTACGGGCCAGCAGTGGTTTCGATCCATGTCGACATCTTCGCGAGCCGCCGGGGGTGTCTCGTGCTTGATCTGGACCGCCAACCAGTCGTTGGTTGCCTTGTGCAGTAGGGATTCGAAGGCTGTGATTAAATGTGCCGGGTCGACGCGTTCGCAGTCAGGGTACTCGACCTCGTACCATTTGTCGAGTTTGGCACTGCGCGCCACTTCGCCTGAAGCCGTGAAGCGGAAGTGCAGCTCATCCTCGTGGCTACGAACGTAGTCGATGATGATGTTCCCGAGTTCCCCCGGTAGGGGCTCGAGGAAGAACGACAAGGCACCGTGCAGCTTGACTGCCGCCGCCAGGTACGCTGCGATTCCGTACACCCAAGTGTGTACCGAAAGCGGGAACCCCAGGACCTGGTGGACGACGGGGGGCGTTGCAGGCGCGGTGCCCGTGGGCCCGCGACGACGCAGAGACACGACGACGCCCCCAGGGCCAGTGTAGTCATTGACGGACACCGGGAAGTACTTGGGGTCGGGGCCGCACGGGTGCGGCCCCGCCGCCTCGTTTGGGGGTTTCCTCGTGCCCGCGATGATCTGCTGCCAGGTGTTCCGGTTGTTCGCGTCGAAGATAGTGATGTGCGAGCGGTTCTGGATCGCGTTGGGGGCACCGCGGCTGGGTCCGGCCGGTGCAACGTGCGTGAATCGGACGATTCGAGGGCCGCACAGGTCAGCATTGGCCGGCGTAAGAGTCATGGGCGGCGCGTTGAGGTCGTCGGGCATGGCAATCTCGTAGAAGCATCGTTCGACATCTTGACGTGAAGCGGAGTCACGGAGGTGCGCGTGGTTGTCCTCGTCGTAGATGCAGTCGAAGTAGTCGGCATACTTGTTGGCCGGGTGGAACTCGTCGGCGGCCGTGATCAGGAACGATCGGAAGGGCAGGCCCGCGCGGTTGTGCTGGCTGAGTTCGCCATGGCCGGGAGCACCGGCGCGGTACGGGTAGGTGCCGGGGCCGACGCCGTAGCGTAGGACACGACTGAGTGCTCGCGAGAAGTTCGACCAGCGTACGTGCATCTTCATGAGGAATGGGCGCATGTACGGGACGCGCCGGAGAAATGCCTCGAGACCAGAGTCGCCGAGTAGCACGTATGGCATGTGGACCTCACCTAGGACGTGCATGTACTTCTTTGTCGTGGTGGCGGGATGAACTGGGGGTGGGTCCCGAGTCGGGATTCCCTCCAGCTCTTCGACCGGCGGCGGCTCCGGGAGCTCCTCCGGTCTGTGCCCGTCCTCCACAGTGAGCTCCTCGGTCAGATCAGCCGTCTGTCCGAACGGGGCTGGGCCTCCGAGGATGTGAGCCGCGACGGCGAAGATGTGGGGCGCGTGTCGCCCATGTTCCTGGATCGTTTTGCAGTACGCTGTGGCCAGGAAGTCCGTGTTCGTGAAGAGAAGCGGTGTCATGAAGATGTGATAGGAGGTATCCCGTCCCGGATCAGTATCCAGAGGTAGGAAGTCACCTCCAGCTCGCGTCTCCTCGGGGCTGTATGTGCGCATGCCGTACGGGAGTGGGGGGCGAGGATTGTGGAGACGGATTGGGTACCAGTCGTTGATCGTTTGGGCGAATAATTCCCCGTTGATATGATTGTTGCGCCGTCCAAAACCCGCATAGAACGTGTCGCGCTCGTTCTCCGTCGAATCAGGTCGCGGTTCCCGTCGGACCATCACGCCGCTCAGATCCGGCCACACTCCGTGCTGGTAGCCAGCGCCGTCGACGACCGTGAAGCCCTTCGCCCATTCCTCGTTGAGGAAGGCCCAGAAATAGACGTCAGGAATGTCAGCGTTCTCCGAGAGTAGCACCTCCTTGAAAGGAACAGTGTGGAGTTCGCTCAAAATTCTGGAGATGATGGAGTCGACCTCCTCGGGAGTGAGCCGGGCGGCCTTGCGCTCCTTCTTCTGCAACTTCTCGTCATTCGGTCGCTTCTCGCGGGGGCGCTTGCGCTCTGTTCCGTAGACCATAGCGCGGGCGCGAAGCCCCAAGTACGTGTTGGAGTTCCAGAAAGTGTCCTTGCTCATGTCGTCGACAAGTCCAACGAGGGAATCCCAGTCAGGAACGCGAGGCAAGATGTCGATGCCGTCCGACGTCCACTGTGTCAGGTATCCGTACTCGTCAACGTCGCGCTCAGGGGGCCGTGGGACCGGGACGGCGAGAGGGTCGGTGACGGGTACCATCGGACTGGGGAGGACAGGGAGTAGGTGATCGCGGTAGCGCGGGTAAAGCATGCAGTAGAACAGATTCAATCGATGCTCGGCGTCCAGGAGGAAGGCCCGTGTTACCGCCAAGCGCTGGGTGGTCGTAGCCTTGCTAAGTGCAGTGTCGAGTCGAGCGACGAGGCCGAAAGCAAGCTTGCTCACAGTACGAGTGCTTGACTCCGTCTCGAGCTTGTACGCGCGACGCATGGCCTCGAGAGTCAGCTGGAGGATATGGGAGCGCCACGCAGTTTTGCACGCCAGGAGCGCCGCCTCTTCAGGGTGCACCATTATGTAACGGTCAGAGTTGTAATAGAGCTCGACAGCTGGCTCGGGCTGCTTCGGGGTGAAGACGGGGGCGTGCAGTCGCGATTCGAGACGGATCGGTTTGCCCTTCTTGGCGAGTTGACGCTTGTGCATGAACGTAGTGATTGACATCGCGACAACGGTGGTGTCATGTAGCTCGGCGAGCCTTGCCAGCGCAGTCGTCTCCGTGACAGACGTGGCGACGACGTTCGTGAAATTTGAGGGGAGGACGCCGGAGCGGTGACGGGACAGTCCGTGCCGAAGACAGTGGTGTAGGTCGGACTCGCTGACGGGGGCGTGCGCAGACGATGGACATCGCGTGCCGCGACCACTGCTAACTGGCTGTTCAGCCGGATCTCCTCCGCGAGCTCGGCGGTCGCCCGCTGGTTCGTAGCCGGGTTCGCGTCGGATTTCGGGTTGAAACGGGACGTGTAGTAACGGCGCAGGAAGTTGCCGGGGCCCTCGACGTCGGCTGTGATGTTGACGAGGCGGAGTACGTTCTCGACTTGCTCGGTGAGCATTGACAGCAACGGCGCGTGACTCGTCGGCCATGGACGGTCGGAGCTCGGTGCTGGGTCACGAACGTCGTAGAGGTGAGCAAATCGGCTATCCCCGTAGCGGTCGCGCGTCTCGTCCCACTTGTAATGGTCGAAGTATGCAGCGATGTCCCACGCCCGCGCCAGGGCCGTCGAACGCATCGACAAGGCGATGTCGGGCGGCGGTGAACCGTGTCGAAGCGTAGACAGATAGATGTCGTCAGGTCCTGTGAGCGGGGCCGTGAACTTGACAGTTTGGACCAGTTGCCTGATTGTTGCAAGGCGCGTCGCCGTGTTCGTGATCTTGTCGAAGTTCAAGAACCGTTCATCGCTCTCCGTCATCTCCACGTCGTAGTGCAGCGTCCGGAGATTGCGGGCAAGGTTGACAGCCACCTGAAGGATGCACGGTACGACTGGAGTCTTGGACTGGTGTACAAGAGTGAACTCTGTCGGTGTCAAACCAAACAGCTCCAGCATCTCTGGCCGTCCGAGGACATCGGCGAGCGGGTCGTTCGGGTGAGGCCACGTGGTCGCCGTCTCCCAGGCGCGAAGGGCTGAGCCCGCGCGAGGCGCATGATGACGTGGATGACGGAGCGGAATTCGGTCAGATGTTGAAGGAGGTAGTGAGCCTGGTCACTCGGGCGAGTACCCAGCAACGGTTGCCCAGTAGGCGTGTTGCTGCGGGCAGCTGCGAGGTGCATGCAGCTCGTGAGCTCGCTGGCGGCGAAGAGGGTCGGCGTCTCAGGGGTCTTGCGCCAATCCGTCGTCGTCGTTGTGACCATGAAGCGTCGCGGCGTGTCCAGGTACGCACGCAGCTGGTTGTGCACCACGGGCTTGAGGCGAAGGATCGTCCAGGCGTGGCGGTGTCCAAGGTCGGCGGCCACGTCCTTGATCTCGGGCTCCGAGTCGCTGGACGTGTCTTCGTCGGTGTCAGGAGGACTGTCACGGTCGTCGTGAGGGCTCGGCAAGGTCGGCGTGTCGACGATGATCCCCTCGAAACGCGCGGGTCGCCCATGGGCACGTCCTCGGTCCTCTCAGTGCCCGACGAGTCGGCAGTCGTCGAGTCAGGCATCGACGCGTCGGTCGGTGCAGTGTAGTCGGGGTGAAGTGACGGGATCGGCAGCATCGGGGTTGGGCCGGGCTCTGCGGCGGGGCCGCCGTCACAGTCGTGGCCGGGGCTGGCGGGGCGTCGGACGGGGCCAGTAGCTCAGGCGCAGGCGACGGGCCGTCGAGACCGCAGCCACGGCCGTGGGGGACGGGACGCTGTGCGGGGTCGTCAGCGGGTCGCCATCGCCGGTGCGATGGGCGAAGCATCTCGAGCGGCCGTCGACGAGACCGGCGTCTCGAGAGCGGGCGTCGGGGCCACCGGAGTCGTCGTCACGGGTGCAACGGGCTGGGCGTCCGGAGTCGTCGTCGCGGGTGCAACGGGCTGGGCGTCCGGAGTGTCCGTCGACGAGGCCGTCACCTCGGGCGCAGGGGGTAGGTCGTTCCGCGGGGCCGGGGGCTCCGGGACGTCGGTCGGCGGTGTCACCGGTGCCGTTGGGCACGTCATGTCGTCATCGTGGTAGTGAGGGTTGCCCGGGGTCTGGGGCCGGCTGGTATGAATCGGAGCGCGCGGCCGCGGCCCCTGACCGTTCCCCCGTGCCTCGCCGATTGGCGCGGTGGAGCCTGTGCTGCCGCAGTACGGCGACGGGCGTCCATGGTGCGGCCACGAGCAATACCACCGATTGCAGCCTGCAAGTAGGGGGCTTGCGCCGCGGCCTGCACCGGGTCCTCTCCCTTGGCAGCTTCGGCGTCGAGAGCGAGCCTGCAGTTCACGTGCGAGCTGTTCGTCGGCCAGCAGCTGCGCGTGCTTGTCGGCGGAGTGGTCGGGGACGGCGTTCCAGGCGTGCGGCGACGAAGGATGTCTGTCAACACGTTGTGGACTTCGAGGTACCTCGCCGAAAACTGCGTCGGGTCCC
>QPMI01000266.1:0-79456 GCA_004431415.1 Cyanophora paradoxa
GATTCTCTTAGTTAAGTTAAAGACTATAACTTTGATAGGCTTTATGTAATATAAAGTAATTTATATATTTATAGTATAAAAGTACTAATAAAACGTACAATTTAAAGATAAAATATTTAATAATATGAGAACGATTATTTTTAAAATAATCATGTTGAAACACCCGATCCATCTGAATTCGATGTGTGAAATTTTTCAAATCTCATAATACTCTAAAACTATTTAGGGGAACATGAGAACAATTTATAAAACCAGTTAACTAAATAATTCACTCGCTTGGTGTAATTTGGTAAACACGGTAGACTTAAAATCTACTCCTGACACAGGTATTGGTTCAAGTCCGATAGCGGGTAGTTTGATATGCAAAATTATAAAATACAAAAAAATTTAAACGTAATAATATTTGGTGAATAACTCGCAATTTTTTAAATTTAAAGAGCGATTGAAATGGAGACTAAAAAAAAAAAAAAATTATTACATAAAAGTAGAACATATGGTTTAATATGAATTGTATATAAAAAAATTTTCAAAAATTTTTATCCTAATTAACTGAAATACAATTAAAAAATATATAGGCGAAAATATTATCAATATTTAACTAAAGATAAGATTAAACATTCACAAATACACAGATCATTAAAATCTATCACATATTAGAGAGTCGTCTTGATACAATGTTAATAAGAACAAATCTAGTAAAACACCAAAGCTGCTCGACAATTAATAATGCATAAAAAATGTGTTGTTGATAAAGACTTATAACTAATCCTGGCTATTATTATCAAATGGCCAAATAATTCATATAAAAAAATAATATTGTATATTTAAAATAAAATAAATAATAAAAATAATGAATTGTATATAAAAAATTTAAAACAATTTTAAAGAAACGCATTTATTTAAAAATTATTATAAAAATTTTTTATTAAATACAACTATATATAATGCATGTCTACTATTATTTAAAATATATAGTTATTCAAAACAAAAATTAATTACCATACTTTCTATTTAATACCCTCGTTTAATTGAAATACCTTACCCTAATAAAATGTGGATCCATTCAATTTGTAAAAGAAGAACAAATCGTGTTAAATTATATATTAGTCGATTTAAAAAGACAAAAATTTAAAAAAATAAATTATATAAATTAAAAATAAAGAAAAGAAAAAAAATTATTATCATAGGTACTAGATTAAACACAATATATTCAAATATTAGATTACCCAAGAATTTATTAAAAATAAAAAAAAATAAAAAAAAAAAAAAATTAAATAAAAAAAAAAAAAAAAATATAATGAATTATAAAAAAAAAATATAATAAAAAAAAAACAATTAAATAATAAAAAAAAAAAAAATCAAAAGAAAAAATATAATAAATTTATAAAGTTTGTTAAATCTTTAAATTAAAAAGAAGAAATTAACAAATATTAAATTATTATTAAAAAAAAAATTAAAAATAAAAAATAAAAAAAAAAACAAAAAAAAACAATAAAAAAAAAAAAATTATAAAAATAAAAAATAGTTAAACAAAAACTAAAAAAAAACAAAGAAAAGAAAAATTAAAATTTCAGTAATAACTTTTTTAATATTTTACTTGGTTTTATAAAAGATTAAAAAAAGTCGTTTATATATGAAAAAATAAAATAATATTTCTGGAGGAATGGCTGAGTGGTTAAAGGCGGCGGACTGTAAATCCGTTGAGAAATCTACATAGGTTCGAATCCTGTTTCCTCCAAATATATTTAACAGCGTATATAAGTTAATTCGCAAACAATAATCATCTAAGACTTGTAAGAAATGGAGGTAATTAGAATCGAACTAATTTTTTATGCGTGCAAAGCATATGTTTTACCAAGTAAACTATACCCCCAATCTGTACAATAGTTTATTATACAGTACATTTAGCTTTTATCCAATTTATATAGTTCTTTGGATTTACGGCTTCTATCACAATAGGCATAAAACCGTGATTAACGCCGCATATTTCCGAGCATTGTCCATAATATACGCCTTCACGTTTTATGAACATACCTATTTGATTTAAGCGCCCAGGAATAGCATCACATTTTACACCTAATGATGGTATTGCCCAACTATGTATAACATCAGCAGCTGTTACAATAGCACGAATATGCGATTCAACTGGTAATAAAACACGATTGTCTACTTCAAGTAGTCTTAGTTGCCAAAGCTCTAAATCTTCTTCAGGTACCATATAACTATCATAGTTTAATGATTTTAACATAAATAGTTTATTATTTGAAATATAACCAGAGTCAATATAATCACAGTATTCATAACTCCAGTACCATTGGTGTCCAATAACTTTTAACGTAAGGGATGGATCTACCATTTCGTCCATTGAATATAATAATGCAAAAGACGGGATAGCAACCATCATTAAAATTAGACTAGGTGTTACTGTCCAAGCAATTTCTATAGCTGTTCCATGTACAATATTTGATGCAATAGGATTATTTGATTTAATATATAACATTAAAGTTCTAGTTAACATCCAAATTACAAAATAGCGATAACAATTAAAAAAAACATTAAATCATTATGTAGATTAACAATACCCTCCATAATAGGAGTCGCTGAGTCTTGAAAATACAATTGCCATGTGTTTGGATGGTCTGCAAATATTTTGGTTAATAACATTATGAAATTAGGTAGATGATTTTTTTATTAGAAAGAGGCCGCAAAAACGCGTTTGTTGAGGGGTTACACGGGGCTACTGATCGTCATTGTCGTCAAATCGATCTAGGGCGTTTGCAATAATTGTAAGATACTCGTCCCAAGACAATTTACCCAAAAACATAGAGTCAATTTCAAATGGTTCATTTGGGTATCAACGAGTAAGAACTTGTTTGATGGCTTTTTTTGAAATATCTAAAATATCCAACTCTACATAACCATTTACTTGTACTGCAAATATTAATAAAAAAAAGTCCTCCATTTTGTTATAATTATCTTTAGTCAAAATGAACCATTGAAAAAATCCTATAGCAGTCTTTAGTAGGATAAGATTACTAAAATCCATTTCTAGCCAGTAATTCACATTATTTAAGTCTAAATACCAAAAAAAATGTTCCCCCAAAATTCCAGCAAATTCCCTTCTAATTTCACGCCTAATTTCATTTACTTCTTTATCGGATAAACAATTTATCCTTTTCAACCAAATTTCTAAATCCAAATGAACAAATGAGAGGTAAAAACGCTGTTTTTCCTTAGGCAATGGAGTTAGTATTTCTTTTACACGCGGGTATGTAAGAGCTATCGCTAAATAAAATAATACTTTTAGTGTAATTTTGCAGTTTCTTTATAAGCCAAATCATTATTTGAGTTCTAGTTAATATTTAAATTGCTAAAATAGCTATAGCGATAAGAATTAAAAAAAACATTAGATCGTTCCATCCATAATTATAATAGTCAAGTCTTGAAATACAATTATAATTTTTTTAATGTAATTATAACATTGCTACATAATTAAAATAAATATTTTACAGTGTTGGATATAAATATTTATTATATCCAACATGTGAAAATACCTTAATATCTATAAATTATCTATCAATTTCGCCAAACACAATATCTTGAGTCCTATAATTGTAACAACATCGCCAACATATGGTTTTTTGACATCATATCTAACCTTGTAAATGAGCAAATCCTGGAGCCTTTATTTTACAACGATAAGGTTTATTAGTACCATTAGAAACCAAATAAACACCAAACTCACCTTTAGGGGCTTCAACAAAGAATATGTTTCACCTTTTGGTACAGTATACCTTCTGTATATAATTTAAAATGATGTATTAATGATTCCATTGATTGTTTCATTTCTGTTCGTGATGGTGGACTAATTTTATTATCATCCACTTTTATTGGCCAGAACTTAATTTATTTAGTGATTGTTGAATTATATAACAGCTTTGCCTCATTTCTTCAATACGTATTAAATATCGATCATAACAATCGCCACGTATTCAACTGGTACTTCAAAATCTAAATTATCATAAGTTTCATAAGCTTCATTTTTTCTTAAATCCCAAGCAACGCCAGATCCTCTTAACATTACACACTAAATCCCAATCTATTGCCTCTTTTGCAGTAACAACACCAATATCAACTAATCGTTGTTTCCATATACGATTATTGTCAATAATTCCTCAAGTTCATTTATTTTATTTTCAAATTGAATTACAAATTCATAAATATCATTTGTTAATCCATTTGGTAAATCTTGTGAAACTCCACCTGGGCGAATATAAGCTGCATGCATGCGAGCGCCTGATACACGTTCATAAAATTCCATTAATTTTTCACGCTCTTCAAAACCCCATAATAAGGGTGTTAATGCTCCAACATCCATAGCATGGCAAGTAACAGCTAATAAATGATTTAAAATACGTGTTATTTCTGAAAAAATAACTCTAATCATTTTGCTCTTAATGGTACACTACATTTTAATAATTTTTCAACTGCTAATGAATAAGCGTGCTCTTGAGCCATCATACTAACGTAATCAAGGCGATCAAAATAAGGTAATGCTTGATTATAATTTTATATTCTATTAATTTTTCTGTTCCACGATGTAATAGTCCAATATGAGGATCGGCTTTTTTTACAATTTCTCCATTTAACTCTAAACTAGACGTAAAACCCATGGGCTGCAGGATGTTGTGGACCAAATTTAATGTAAATTCTTTAAACTATTGTTATTATTTATTAATTTATTATTTATCATTTAATACAAATAATATATTTAATTCGTTATGTAGGAGAGAATGGGATTCGAACCCATAGAATTTTAACATTCTTTCGCTTAGCAAGCGAACGCTTTAAACCTCTCAGCCATCTCTCCTACTAGGGATTAATATTTATCCATGCAATAAATTTATTTTGTTAATACTAATAGTTCCTTTTATTCTATAGTATACAACCAGTAATGCAATCCAATAGCTGATTCTGCTGCAGCTACTGTTAAATTAATAATGCGTTAATTTGTCCTATAATATCATCTAGAAATACTGAAAATATAACAATTGTAGGTTAATTGCTAAAAGCATTAATTCAATACTAATCAATAATATTATAATATTTCTTCGGTTTAATAATAATCCACCAATGCTTATAGCAAATATATACAGTGAAACAAATAAAAATGTGATTGTTCTATTATCATAATTTAAAAAAATATTGTAGTATACTAAATATATATAATAAAGGAGGATCAAGAAAATAATAAAATCTCGAACAATAATTCTTATTTTGGATGTAATATTTCTAAATACAAAAATTATTCTATAAGCCTTTAGTTTTTTTTGAACATAATTATTTGGAATATTTTCGTCAAAATATTGAAGATAGAATATAGTGGCCAATATGCATTCAAAAGAACAAGGTATAAGTAATATCGAAATATATTGACCAGAGAATAAAACACATGAGAATAAAAATAAATGTATAAGTAAAAAATAAAAATAATCCATAAATAATTTAATTTCATTTAATTTAAATTCCGATATTAAAACTTTTGTAATATTATCGTTTAATAATAATGATTTAATTAAGAATTGTTCTATTTTTGTGATAGTATTAGAAAAATATAGTTATTAAACTTTTTTTTTATTTTAATATTTCGAAAATACTTTATAATTATATAAGAGAAAAAAAAATTTATATTTTCACTTAAAGAGATAACAAAAGTTTTAAAATTATATCCGTGACTTTCCGCTATAAAACAAATGCGACACAATATTAGTGGTAAAGTGTCAGTAATAAATGAAATTACAACATTTACAGAAACAAGTTTTATATAATACACAAAAGTATAGGATGCGTTAAAAAAAGCAATAAAAATTCCATATTGTCCAATACAAAAATTGATTTCCAAATTCTAATATTAAACTTTAATTGCGTATCTAAAAACTCTTCATAAATTAATCTAAATTTTTCAATAAAAAATGAATTAAGAATACTTTGCAATGGAGTAATAAATAAATAAACAAAGAAAAACTATGAAATCATACCAATAATTAATGTATTTTTACTGAATTTTAGTAATTTTTTTTTATAGCCTTGATTAAAATCTAATAAGAATAATACTATTAATAATAAAATTAAAATATGTAACATTATTTTTTAGAAACTATCCCGATGACTAGTCGTCTTCTTTGAAATTTTCTGACTTATGTTCAGCATTTGTACCATACTTTTGTTGACTTTGTTCATCATGTTGGCCTGTACAAATTTGTTAAACTTTCTTTAATTAAAGTGGCTGCAGATCCCAATGATTTTGCCGAAACACCATCAGGATAATTACGAGAAATTAATAAATTATAATATGTTATTTTCTTAGTTTTAGATTGAATATTTAAATTTAAAGTGCTCGGAAATGAATTACAAGAATTACTAAAAGTACGTATATACGGCATGTTTTATTTTTTGTTTGAGTTATTGTTATTAAATATATAATTTTCCATAATACCAGAAATAGGCAAATAAACTAAAAAAATCCAAAATAAACTAATGTTGCTAATTGTCCAATTTGAATATATGGATATTCAACGACATTTCCACCAATCCAACCTAAAATCATACAATTTATAAAAAGAATCCAAAATGATTTTTTATAAGAAGATCGGAAAATAGAACTACGCACTTTTCCAAATATAAATATGGTAACATAAATAATACAATAATTGCTGAAACATTGCGATTACACCGCCTAATTTATCTGGAATTGATCTTAATATAGCATAAAAGGTAAAAAATACCATTCTGGTACAATATGCGCAGGCGTTACCATAGGATTAGCCTCAATATAATTATCAGGATGTCCTAATAAATTAGGCGCGTAATAAACAAATCCAGAAAATATAATACCAAAAATAATCCACCAACTAAATCTTTTAAATAAAATATGGATAAAAACTTATTTTATCAATACCAATCATAATACCAATGGGTTATTTGAACCGTGTTGATGAAGTGCAATCATATGTAAAAAGGCCAGTGCAGCAATTATAAACGGTAATAAATAATGTAAACTAAAAAACGATTTAATGTAGCATTGTCCACAGAAAAACCGCCCAAAGCCAGTAAACAATACTGTCACCAACTAATGGTATTGCGGAAAATAAATTTGTAATAACTGTTGCCCCCAAAAACTCATTTGTCCCAAGGTAATACATAACCATAAAAGCGGTTGCCATCATTAATAAAAAATAGCTACACCAACAATCCAAAGTTGTTGACGAGGTGCTATAAATGATCCGTAATATAGACCACGAAACATATGTATATAAATAACAATAAAAACATAGAAGCCCATTCGCATGTACATAACGTAAAAGCCAACCCCAACAACATCACGCATAATATGCTCTACACTAATAAATGCAAGATCCACCTGAGGTGTATAATGCATTGCTAACAAGATTCCAGTAATTATTTGAATCCCTAAACAAATAGCTGCAATTGAACCAAAACCCCAAAAATATGTTAAATTTGAGGGTGTTGGGTAATCAATTAAGTGCTGTTTAAATATAGAAAAAATTGGATAATTAATTAATCTTAATCCTGAGTTATTAAAAAATTTGTATACAATAGATTATAATTATTTATTTTCATAGTTAATACTTTAAATATTAATTAGATACTGATACTTCCTAGATAAGATTTGAACTTATAACATTGCGGTTAACAGCCGCACGCTCTACCATTAAGCTACTAGGAAATCATCATAAAACGAAATGTTTATATTAAACTATTATAAATATATATCCTGTATATATACTTAATATTGAAAAGATAAAAATACATTTTAATGCAAAATCAAACATAAGTCGAAGAATAATATTTTGATAATAATCTTCAAGTGTTGAATAAATCCCAGTTCAATATGAACAAATAGCATAAAAAAATAACAATTAATATATTCATATTTGACATTAATGGACTTAATATAAACAATGATGTTATTTTTTGAGTATACCATTCTTGTTTGCCTAATTTTATTCTGTTTAATAAATTCATTATATTTTAATTGGTTCTTTATCTATATTTTAATATAATTATACTTATTTATTAAGCTTTTTTTTTGATTTTTTTTTCCAGATTGAATTATTAAATAAATCATTAATTGTTACGAATATATAAGAGTATTGTATATTTGTAAAAGGTAAAAAACAGAGCTATTATTTGAAGTAATGACTCGAAGGTACTTTAATGCAATATGATATTTTTTTTTCATTTTTTTTAATATTATTTAATACATATGAATTTTGAAAAAAATAATTACTTGTTTTATTACTTATAGTCTTATAGTCAAACATAGTTTCTAAATTATTAAAAAATTCAAAAAACAAAATACTATCAACTAATTTATCACGTTTTTTTAATAATTTTTTTTGTGTATATGAGTTTATTATTGGGTATATATTATGTATTCTTAATATTTTGAATCGTTTTTTTATTTTCAATATTTTAATCTTTTTTCTTAAACCCAAATATAGAATTGAGTTATTTTTATATTTTATTATTTTAAAGTTTTCTATCGTAAAACCTGTTATTTTTTTATAATTTAAAAGTCTATTATTTTGATTTTTATTAGTGTTAAAAAATAAAAAATATTTATTTTTTAAAAAAAAGAAAGAATTTAAATTTTTAAAAAATGAAAACAACATATATTATTTTATTCCCATTCTAGTGCACCTTTAAGCCATTCATAAATGAAACCAATTGTCAAAATAATTAAAAAATAAACATTGATGTAAATCCAATTATAGTAGTTTGTTGTAAGGTTAACGCCCAGGGAAATAAAAAACTACTTCCAAATCAAAAATAATAAATAAAATCGAAACTAAATAAAAACGAATATCGAATGTGCTTCGAGCATCTTCAAAAGGATTAAACCACATTCATATGCAGAAACTTTTTCACTATCTGTTTTTTGCAATGCTATAAAGTATGAAGCACCAAAGATAATACATGCAAGTATAAAACTAACTATAAAAAAAGAAATAAATCAAAATACTGATTATATAATATTACAATATTCATAATTTGTCAAAAACAAGGGCAAAAGGAATTGAACCTTATTCTTAATTTTGGAGACTAATGTTTTACCAATTAAACTATACCTTATTAATAAATGAAATATAATAACATAATTTATATTATAATGCTCTACGTATTTAATACAATCGGGAAAGACGGGACTCGAACCGCGGCTAATGGCGTGACAGACCACTACTCTAACCAACTGAGTTACTTCCCCAATATGTAAGTGCAATATTTATATCTGTATTAATAGATGATAACGGATTTGAACCGCTAACCTATTCGGTGTAAACGAACCGCTCTGCCAATTGAGCTAATCATCTTATGTTCGTTGGAATATAAAATATTTTATTTACTCTCTGACAGATTTGAACTGACGTTTTCACCTCGAAAAGGTGAAGTCCTAACCCTAGACGAAGAGAGCAAATATATTAAACTGTTTTAATTGTTGTTTGAAAATTGCGATTAATTTGTTTATTTAAATCTTGTTTTTAACATTAATTTTTTTATGTAAAGTTAATACAATTGCACCAATAAGACTAACAAGTAAAATTAATGCAGAAAGTAAAAATAATACGCATATTGAGTATAAACTATAAAAAATTGATGCGAATTTGTAATATAATTGAACGAATTTATATTATAAATAAATTATTTAATTGAATACTATAATTATTTAAAAATAATATTAATTTTTCTGAATCATTAAAGGTTAAAATTTCAGATAAATTAATAAAAGAATTATGCGGTATATTAATATAAATTAATGAGAATAATAATGTTATAAAAAAACTTGAGCTCCAAGAATTATTTTATTTTTGAATTGATTTATTTTAATATTTAACATCATTATTACAAATAAAATAAAATTGCAATAGCACCTAAATAAACAACTAAAATAACATTGCTAAAAATTCAGCACCTAACATAATCAAAAGACCTGCTGCATTAAAAAATACTAGTATTAAATAAAAACTGAATAGATTGAACTATTTGTAGTAATCGCAATAAAGCTACTAATAATTGCACCTAAAGAAAATAAAAAAAAAAATAAATATGATGAAATTATTAACTCCGGTGTATACATTAAATGATTATAATATAAATAATAAATACATAAAATTATTAAATTACATCCAAAGGATGGAATGGGATTCGAACCCATGGCATTGTGTATGCGCTAGTTTTCAAGACTAGTACTTTAAACCGCTCAGACATCCATCCTATAATTTAATTATTAATTTTGTTTTTATTTAAAATAGTAATAAAATGAAAAAATGAATACGTATTAAAATTGAGTATTTGAATTAGATATATAGTATGAAAACAAAGTAGATTTATTAATATTTGTTGATTAGTTTTATTTATTATATTATCCAAATAAAATTCATTTAAATAAATATATCTTAAATTGTTTTTTAATATTGTATTTTTTACTAATATTTGATTTTTTTGTAAATAATACTTCAAATCATTATAATTAGCAAAAGTAATATATTGATTTACGCCAACAAAAGTATTTTTTAAAAAACAAGTTTTTTTTGAAAATTGAATTTTCATTTTTGTATTTTTAGATGTATTTAACTTAAAACTATTTTTTTTTAAATTAAATGGTTTAAATTTTTCCGTCATTATTAGATCCGTTATCGAAGAATACTTATATATAAAATTTTTTTGATTATTTAAACCAGTGTTTAAATTATTTAAAAAAATAATATATTTATTTTTAAATAATTTTTTAGAATTATAAAAATTTTTTTTTTTATTTACCAACATATTTTATAATAATTTTTTTAAATTTGTTTAGAAGTGGAATCGAACCACTGACCCAAAAATTTTCAGTCTTTTGCTCTACCAACTGAGCTATCTAAACAGTGGTTAATATATATATATATATATATATATAATATTATATAAAAATTTATGGAGCGTTTAATTACAAATATTTCAAATTAGCGAAAGTAGGATTTGAACCTACGCCACGAGGAGTATGATTCCACTGTTATAGCCGCTAAACTATTCCGCCAAAATATATGCAATGTCTATATATTAATTTTTTTTTTTTCCTGGTTTTATTTTTATAACGTCTGTTGTAAATAGAATACCTTTCCCAGAATAAATTTCAGGTATTTTTAAAAATTGAATTTTTTTTGAAAAATTTGTAACAGTTTGTTTATTATTACCTTGAATTATTATTTTATTTTTTTTTCTACACGAAACGGTTAATTCATTTGGTATTTTAATATACAATTTATGACTAAAACCTAATTTAAATTTTAAAAAGAAAATATTATTTTTTTTAATTAAAAATTTAAAAACGCGAAAACCTAAACCATTTAACTTCAATACTTTTTTATAAATTTGTTTATTTTTTATTAAGAATTTATTAATAAATGAAGAATTTTTTTTATTTAATAATTTTTTAGATAAAAATCGTAATCTGCCGGTTAATTGGTTAAATTGAGTTTTTAATAAATTAAAATATCCCAATGTTTTTTTATATAAAATGTCCCCTTTTCCATAATTTTGTTGTTTTTTTATTAAAATAACATGTCTATTTTTAAAAATGAAATATTTTGTTAATAAATTGTTTTTTAAATAATATTTAGTTAATATATTCATTGTATACAACAAATTTCTTAATAATTGTGACGAACTACACCAATGATTTTACCATTAGAGGATAATTCTTTAAAAATTATGCGTGATAAATTGTATAAAGATAATGAACCACGGCTTCTTCCGGAAATAGAGCAACATTTAATTATATTAATGGATGTACCTTTTTTTAAGATTTTAGAAAATTTTTTTAATATATATAATCTTTCTTTATTTGTTAAATTTTGAGATCGCAATAAAAATAATAAAATTCTTCTTTTTATTTCAAATTTTACAGTGTTATATCGACGAATTTTATTTTTATAAATATTTATTTTCATATATCGTATTATTGAGCAATTGGGAATTGTATAGAACTTAAATAAAGTAATATATTCTGATTGTTTATGTTTTGATATTTTACAAAATTAATAAAAACATTAATTCCAAAATTCATGTCAATTTTGGAATATTGATTCTCAATATCTTCAAAGGGGATTATAGAATTTAAACCAAAAGCGAAATTTATGTTATTTTGATTTAATTTATATTTATATAAATTTAATGCTTTTACTTTAGGAAAATATAAATAAATTAATTTATCTAAAAAAATTAATGCATATTTGTTTCTTAATGTAGTTTTACAACCTAAAACCTGCTTTTTTCGTAATTGATATGCAGAAATAGCATTCTTTGAAATAGAGAAAACAGGCCTCTGAAATGACATAAGTTCAAAACACCCATATAAAGGATACAATAATGTTTGATCGTGTACTAATTTTTTTTGACTAGACTGAATAATTATACTCTCTTTTTTTGGAATTTTATAAATATTATTTATATTTAAACGGGAAATTAATTCATAATTTACTATATGATTTATGTGATACTGTAATCTTAACATTTTATAATCTACGTGATTTTTTTTGCCTACACCCACCATGTGCTATGGGAGTATTATCTTTTATTTTTAAAAAAAAAAGTTTTGCTTTTCTTAATAATGCAATACATGTCCTACGTTTTTTACGATTTATACCTTTAAAATATAAATAAAACTTGTACAGATTATATTGTATAATTTTTTTATAACATAGTCAGTTGTTAATTCAACGGCATATAGAGAGGATCTTTTTGATTTTTTAAAGCCAACCATTCCTGAAGAGATAATAGATAAAACTTTATTTCTTTTATCTGTAATTGTGAATAATATATTATTCGAAGTTATTTTTATATACAATTTGCCAATATTCTTAATTTTTTTTTTGGTTTTTTTTAATGATTTTGATTTTTTTTTTTCTACAGTAATTTTTGTTTTAATAACTTTATTTGGTTTTTTTTTTAATTGTTTTAATACTTCCATTGAATTTTTTTTACATTAAACATATTTAATTTTTTTTTAGTCTGCGAATTTGTATGAGTTCTTTGACCACGTACTGGTAATTTTAATGTATGACGTATTCCACGATAACTGCTTATTTTTACCAAATTTTTAAAATTTGATTTTATTTGATTTTGCAAATCAATACCTACATTATAATTATTTTCAATATATTGCGATAATCGAATTATTTGATTTCTGTTTAATTGTTTAACTTTATAAAATGGGGTAATTAGTAGCGCATTACATATTTTTTTTGCCCTAAACTTACCTACCCAAAATATTTTTTGCAAACCTGCAAAAACATAATCATCTAAAGGTAAAAAAACACCAAGAATATGCATAAATTAATTTAATAGGAATACAGGTAAACCATCAAAAGATAGCAAAAATCCTGCTGTAAAAATAACCAAGCTAAGCTAAAAGGTAAAAATACTTTCCAACCTAAGTACATAAGTTGATCATAACGATAACGCGGATATGCTGCACGGACCCATATAAAGATAAACGCAATTATCGCTATTTTTAAACTAATCCAAAAATACCCTGGTATTAAAACTAATGGATAAATATTTGCTATCGGATACCATCCACCTAAAAATAAAATAGAAATCATAGTACTCATTAATAAAATATTCGCATATTCACCTAAAAAAAAAGTGCAAATCCCATAGCAGAATACTCAACATTATACCCAGCAACTAACTCCGCTTCAGCTTCAGGTAAATCAAAAGGCGCTCGATTTGTTTCTGCTAAAGCCGAAACAAAAAACATAATAAATAACGGAAAATGCGGGAAAATAAACCAAATATTATGTTGTGCTAAAATAATTTTATTAATATTTAAACTACCAACACATAATATAATAGATATAATTATTAAACCTATACTGATTTCGTAAGATATCATTTGGGCTGCTGATCTTAAAGATCCAAGAAAAGCATATTTAGAATTGCTAGACCATCCTGACATTATAATACCATAAACAGCTAATGAAGATACAGCAAATAAATAAAGTATACCTACATTAAGGTTACAAAATACGGTATCCCAATCGAAGGGAATTACTGCCCAACCAATGAGACTTAGCATAAATGTAAGGATAGGTGCAAATAAAAAGATAAATGTATTTGCATTATTTGGCAAGATAGTTTCTTTAATTAAAAGCTTTAAACCATCCGCTAATGGTTGTAATAATCCCAAAAACCAATAATATTAGGTCCTTTTCGTTGTTGCATACTTGCCATAACTTTTCGTTCAGCTAAAGTTAAGTATGCAACAGCAATTAATAATGGTATAATTATAGTCAACGTACTTGCTATAACTTTTACAATTGAATAGACTATTTGCATTTAGAAAACTTTAAATTAATAAATAAAGATATTATTAGATACAACGCTAAATATATAATTTTATTTGTATAAGCGGAATGTCGGGCTCGAACCGACAATCAATGCCTTGGCAAGGCAGCACTTTACCTTTAAGCTAATCCCGCAAAATTAATTTTATTTTAAAATAATTTTAAATTTAATGGCAGACTTTTTTGAAATATATATTTTAATTCTTTTGCAATAGAACCTCTAATTCTGTTACCAGCTGCAACATTCTTTTTATTTAATAATAATGCACCATTTGATCTATGTTTTATTGAAATACCATTGAATTTGATACGTTTTTTCTTTAACCTATAAATTATAGCACTCAAAACCTCGCCTTTTTTTATTTTTGATTGCGATTTTACTTTTTTTGTAGAAATAATTATTTTATCGCCAATTGTACTCTTTGATTTTGATTTTAATAGTTTAATACATTTAACAATTTTTACACCAGAATTATCTAAAATTTTTAAACGTGTTCCAAATTGGATCATTATAATAAATTTATATTTAAACAATAAGTAAGCTTAGCAGGAATTGAACCCGCACACTTTCCGTTATGAGCGGAACGTTGTAACCAATTCAACTATAAGCTTATTAATTAAAAAATTAAATTTAATTTCTAATATACCCCGATTATAGTTGTTTTTATAGATAATTTGGAACTCGCATATTTTAGTGCGTTCTTGGCTAAATTAGGTTTTACCCCACCTAATTCGAAAAGAATCCTACCTGAGCCAACACAGCAAACCCAATGATCTACGTTACCTTTACCCTTACCCATACGAACCCAGATGGTTTTTTTGTTATTGGTTTATTCGGAAAAACACGCAACCAAATTTTACCAGATCGTTTTACAACACGATTTATTGCTATTCTTGCAGATTCTAATTGAGCGGCAGAAATATACCCAAAATCGATTGCTTTAATTGCAAAATTACCAAATTTTATACTAGTTACTGAATTTTCTTTTTTTATACAACGACTTTTTTGAAATTTCTTATATTTTAATTTTTTTGGTTGTAGAAGCATTTTTACTATTATTGCTTAAATTTTTAAATTTAAGAGGACGTAAATACACCCAAGTTTTTATACCAATATTCCCCCTTTTTGAGAATATTGTTTTATAGGAATATATTATATTTGTATTAATTTTGTGTAAAGGCAATTGAGTTTTTCCTCCAAAAGGATTATTACTCTGTATCCATTCTGTTCGAGCAATTTGAGACTTACCTAATCTTCCAGACAAATTAATTTTGGCACCCATAATACCATGTTTAAATTTTTTTTGAATGTGATATACGATTGTTCGAAAAATAAATCTATAATTTTTTCTTTGTTTAAAGTATCGAGAAATTAAAATATTAATCATTTCTGGATATAAATTTAAACTTTTACTTCTATATAAAATTAATTTCGTTTTTAAACCGGTTATCGTAACAATCCACTTTTGAATTTTTTTTAAAAGAAATGTTATTTTTTTTTTTAGTTTTTTTTTTCTATATTTAAATTTACTTCTCCTACGTAAACGAAGTTTTGTTCGTGTTTTAAAGAACCATGGTTTGCGAAATGAGAATATTTTTAGAAATATAATTATATTTGAAATACTTTGATATATAATAATATCTGAAAAAATAATTTTCATTTTTTTTAAAATAGATTTTATATATTTTTTTATAATATAATCCTGATTAAAACGTGTAGCATATGCTCCAAGAGTTAAACCGATAGACGAGTGTATCGTTGTTTTATTTAAACGAAATAATATTGGATTTATTTTTTTGCCCATTTTCTTAAATTTTTTTTATTTTTTTTATGATTACATGGTAATTTTGTTAAACAAAATTCTCCAAGTTTATGTCCAACCATATTTTCAGAAATAAATACCTGAGTAAATTTCTTTCCATTATAAACACCTAATTTATAATTCACCAAATCATGTGTTATCGTTAAGTCCCTTGACCAAGTTCTACTAATATAATTTTTTATAATTTTATTGTATTGAATAACTTTAAGAATAGAAGTATTAAGAAATTGACCTTTCCATGAAGAACGGGACATAAGTAAAAATAAAAGTTTAAATTCGTTTTTTTAATATATAATATTTTTTATTTTTACTAAAAAAAACAGTTGGTTTACCTTTTGTTATGCGACTATATGGAGTTACAGAAGGTCTTCCTCCATTAGTTCGACCACCATGAGGATGATCAACTGGATTCATAGCAATACCTCTAACCATTGGACGGCGATTTAACCATCTAGAACGACCAGCTTTTTCTATTTTTTTTAGTTTATGATCTGGATTTGATAAAACTCCGATTGTTGCTTTACTGAAGCTACATACCAATCTGATTTCACCTGATGGAAGACGTATTGCTGTATATTTTTGATTTTTAATATTTTCTATATGAGTTTTGTATTTATTGTTTAATGGTTTATTATGTGCCATAATTTGTGCATATGTACCTGCAGAACGAACTAATTGGCTCCCCTTGTTTATTTTTAGTTCAATATTATTTACTAATAAACCTGGATTTATGTTGAAAATATAATTTGAGTTCCCATTTTTTATCATTAAAGTAGAGTCTAATATTTTGTCTGAATTAAATATGACATCACCAATATTTGTTCTGTTTGGTAGTATTATATTTAATAAAAAACCATAATAATTATACGCTGTTCCTATTATTGTAGAACGGTTTGGATCATATTGTTTATTTATAATTAATGAAATTTGCTTAAAATGACGTTTATAATCGATAATATAATAATTTTTTTTATGTCCACCGCCACGATGTTGAATGGTTTTAACACCAGTGTTATTTCTACCACCTTTTTTAATACCCAATTTACAAGGTGATTTAAGTAATTTTGAAACAACTTTTATATTATTCATTTTATTAAAATACTTTGATTTAGTATTATATATTTTTAATCATAAAAATTAATTTTTTTTATATTTAAAATATAATCTAAAACATCCATTAACATTAACCACGGGGCGAATAAAGAGGATTGAACTCTTAACTTTCAGAATCACAACCTGACACTCTAACCAATTAAGTTATATTCGCCCACGACCAATCAATTAAAATAAAAAATTAAATTTAATTATTTATTACATTGCAAATAAAATAAGGAATACAATCATTAAAGCAAATAAGGCAATAGCTTCTGTTAAAGCAAAACCTAAAATTGCATATTTGAATAAATCTTTAGTTAACGATGGATTTCTAGCTACAGAGTTGATTAGTGAACTGAATACGTTACCAATACCAATACCTGCTCCAGCTAATGCTATAGTAGCTAAACCTGCACCAATTAATTTTGCACTTTCTAACATGAATAATATTAAGTTTATATAATAATAAAATATAATTAATAAATATTATTTTAATTATATTTTATTTTTTCTTGATTTATTTATACCAAACTATTTTATTTTATTTAATAAAATTGCTAAATATAGTTTTATTTAACACAATTGAATTAACCTTTAATGTAGTATTATTATTTTGACAAACGCCAATTAATGATTTATTTGTATGTTTTTCAAACCATACTAAAAATAAAATAAGCTTTCGCATTTTTTTTGAAGATGAAAACAAAGGAATTATACAATAGATATTTATTAAATAAAAAGTTACAAAACAAAAAAAAACCAAGTAATTTGAGATAAATAGATTGTTAAATCTAATTGAGGCATTAACGTTCGTTAAATTTAAAAATAAAATTTTAATTTATATTATAAATTTTATTAAGTACGGTTTGTATAATTTCAATGCTTCTCTCCTTTTTTATGAAGAAAAAATCAGCTGACGCGTTAAATAATTGGTTTATATAATACGATAAGTAATAAACACATTTGTTTTTTATTGAATTACCTAAAAATAGAACCAATACAGTGTAATTATAATTTAAATGAGTTTGAGAATATTTATTAGAATTTTTATCTAAATTATTTAAACTCATTAATCGTTTTTTTACATATATCATAGTAATAAATTTATACATAATACTAGTAATAAATTGTAATCTTTGTGTTTCTAAATTAAATTTAATTTGAGACGGCATTTTTTTAATTCGAATAACGTACACGAGCAATATAAAAAAGCAAAAGAGAACAATTGATTCTTCTTGTAATACAAAAATTCTTTTGCCAATATAAAAAACACAACTATTGGGAGTAATAAACGGTTTAGCCATCGACCTAAATACGATTTAATACGCATTAAGTTGACTTAGATGTCATCCTTTATTAGGTCAATAAGAAAAAATATTGCCATCATGAACATCAAGTCACTTGATACGTAAATTAATTCGTATTTGACTCCTAAAAAAAACATTAAACCGAGTACACTAAGGAATAATACTAATACTAAATCACTTTTTCGTCTTGGATCCATTTTTTTTTTACAGATAATGGGACTCGAACCCATAAAAATTGCTTGGAAGGCAATCAATTTACCATTAATTTATATCTGTTGGGGTAGATGCTATAATTTATAGTATATATATCTTATATTAAACTTCCTAGATAAGACTTGAACTTATAACATTGCAGTTAACAGCCGCACGCTCTACCATTAAGCTACTAGGAATTAAAAATAGGTTACATTTTACACACATTATAAATATTTTATAATCTAATTTTTTAATGATGAACCAATTACTGCTAGAATAAATATTAAAACTAAATTAGTTGAAACATACAACATTTTCTGTATTATTACAATAACAGTAAATAAAGTTATTGTAATACCTAATAGTATTATAAATAAATAATGATACATTAGGCCAGATTGTATGCTACTTATGTTCTTTGATAAATACGTAAAATTTGTTATTAATCCAGTTGGTCCAAATATTTCTAGTATACCACGATCAATGAATTTAAATGTAATTTTATACCCAAAAGATATAATCGGTAACGCAATAAATTCATTATAGATTTTATCAAAATACCAACGTTTATTTAAAAAAGTATAAAATTTTATGTAAAATATTTTTACTATAAATATTTTTTTAATTAAAAAATTATAAAAGCAGAATGCAATAATTAACCCCCCAAAACTAAAAACAACAGGTGTTAATTTATTATAAACTGGAATAAATTCAGATTCTAAAACAAAATTATTTTCCGGTAAAATAAAAATCGAATTATTCCAAAACGATGTTCCTACCCAATAAACATATCACGAAAAAGATAACCTACAAAAATACTAGCTAAAGCCAAAACACCAAGCGGAAATGTTATAAAAAAATTACTTTCTGATGCATGACTATAAGTGTGCTTATATCCATTTGGTTTTGCTAAAAATGCCCAAAAAATAAGCCTAAATGAATAGAATGCTGTACAAAATGCCGATAATACACCTAAAATATATGCAAATGTACCTTTAATTAAATAAGTTGAAAATGTTAACTCTAGAATCATATCCTTAGAATAAAAACCAGTTAAAAAAGGAAATCCGGTCAATGATAAAGAACCAACTAATAACATAGAATAACTAAATGGTAATATATAAGCTAATCCACCCATTTTTCTAAAATCTTGCTCATCATGTACTGCATGTATCAAAGAACCTGCAGTTAAAAAAAGAAGAGCTTTAAAAAAAGCATGATTTGCTAAATGAAATAAACTTGTTGAGTAACCAGAAATACCACAAACAAAAACCATATAACCTAATTGACTACAGGTTGAATACGCTATTACACGCTTAGCATCATTTTGTAATAAACCAGTAGTTGCTGCAAAAAACGCAGTTAAAGCACCTAAAATTGTTAAAATGTCAAGAGCAGTCTCCGAAAATTCAAATAAAAATGAACAACGAATAATTAAGAATACACCTGCTGTAACCATTGTTGCTGCGTGTATCAATGCTGATACCGGTGTTGGACCTTCCATAGCATCAGGCAACCAAGTATGTAGCCCAATTTGAGCAGATTTACCAACAGCACCAATAAATAATAGTAAGCAAATACAAGTAATTAAATTTATTTTTATATTAAAAAAATAAAATGAATTATCCACAAATAGTAAAATGCTTGAAAAAATCACATGATAATCAAGACTTTTACATACATAAAAAAGAGCCATAATTCCTAAACTAAGTCCAAAATCACCTATTCTATTCATAACCATTGCTTTTAAAGCCGCTTTATTTGCTTGTATACGATTAAAAAAGAAATTGATTAATAAATATGAACACAATCCAACACCTTCCCATCCAACAAACATCTGTACCATATTATCTGCTGTTACCAAAATTAACATAAAAAATGTAAAGAATGACAAATAACTCATGAAACGACCTAAATGTGGATCAGATCCCATATATTCAATTGAATAAAAATGAACTAAAAAACTAATAGAGGTAACCACAATAAGCATTGTGCAAGTTACACTATCAAATAAAAATCCCCAAAATACTATTAAATTCTCACCGAATAACCACGGTAATGTTTGAATATAACATGAATTTTGCAATAATGCAATATAGTAAAAACTTTTTATTGATAAAATAAACGTAAATCCTAAAAGACTGGTGCATATATATGCAGCGTATTTATTTCCAATAAAACGAACAAAAAAAGCGACTAGTGCGCTTATAAGTGGTAAGAAAACAAGTGTAAGATACATGGTTTAATTTTAGATTAAAAAATATATATTAATTAATTTATTAAATTCACTACTACTTGAAAAAAAAAATATAATAATATAAAAAACATAGTATTTTGGGCTTAAGTAGACTTGAACTACTGGCTTTACGCTTATCAGGCGTATACTCTAACCAACTGAGTTATAAGCCCAAAATGGTAAAAATAAATTATCTTTTATAAAATAAAAATTAATGTAAATAAATTACATCATTTAAATATATACAAATTAATACGCTAAAAACATACGCCTGTAAAACGGCAACCCCAATTCTAAGACATAAATAGCTGTTATTATAATAATAGGGACTATTTCAAGCATATAAAAAATACCACCAATTTGTAACATAATATATGCAAAACCGGCTAAAATTTTTACAAGTGCATGTCCTGCCATCATATTTGCAAAAAGTCGAATAGCTAAACTAAATCCACGAGATATATAACTAATGGATTCAATAACAAAAAGGAGTGGTAATAGTATTATAGGTACACCTTTTGGTATAAATAAAAGTAAGAATCTAATCCCATGAGTATAAATACCATAAATTGTTAACCCTATAAAAAATGATAAAGATAACCCTAATGTTATAATAATATGACTTGTAAATGTAAAAGAAAACGGAACCATTCCGATTAAATTACCTAAAGCAATAAATAAAAATAAAGTAAATACTAAAGGAAAAAACAATCTTCCCTTTTTGCCATTAATTTCAGTTACTAAATTGATAAATAAAAAATCATAAATTGATTCTACAAATACTTGCCAACGATCGGGAAAAACTTTTTTAAAGCTTATTGCGCCGCCTGCAATAAGTAGTAAACAAAAACATGTTAATAGCATATAGAACGATGAATTTGTTAGTGAGATAGTGTATTTTGGTCCAAATAGGCTAAATGGAAATAATGTAACTATATTGAATTGTTCAATGGGGTTTGATAACATAAATTTTAATTATAACTATTAGAAATAAACATAAGAATATATGTAAAAAAAAAATATATATATATATACATAATTATATACATAATCATGATTAACAAATTGAAAATAATATCGCCTCATTTAAATATATACAATTTAGAATTGCAATCAGGATTATCTATATTAAATAGAATTTGTGGTTTAATACTAACGTTATTTATATTTTATTTCATAATAATGGATACTTTATTATATGAAACTTTTATAATTACTCATTTTTCATATATTCTTTATTATTTATTTGACTTAATACAGGAAGAATATGAATTTACTATTGGTGTGACAATGAGTTTAATCATACTAATACATTTCTTTTGTGGAATTCGCCATATAATCTGGGATTTAAATATAGGTTTAACAAAAAAAGCATTAAAAATCAGTCATTTAATAATTATTACTATTATTTTAACTTCGCTTACACTTGATGTTTTTTTCCAAACATTATTTACTTTAATAGATAATAACTATTTTGAATTAGAATAATACTAAGAATTTGTTTTTTCCAATTTATTTTATGCCAACAATAAATCAATTAACTATAAATCGAAGACACAAAAAAAAAAAAAAAGTAAATCACCTGCATTAAAAAAATCACCCCAAAAAAAGGGGTTTGTCTACAAGTAAGAATAACTACACCAAAAAAACCTAATTCTGCAAAAAGGAAAGTTGCTCGAATAAAGCTTAAAAATAACAGAACAATAACGGCATATATACCTGGGGAAGGCCACAATTTACAGCGTTATTCTAATGTACTAGTTCGCGGTGGGCGTGTAAAAGATTTACCTGGGGTAAAATATCATATAATACGTGGTAAATTTGATCTGGTAGGAGTGAAAAATAGACGATCTAGCCGTTCTAAATATGGTATTAGGAAAAGGATGTATTAATATTTTTTATTTTAATTTCCTATAAAAATAATTTATAAATTCATTTAGTATAATAAAACAATGATTAGCTCAAAATTTTTGGTACTAAAAATTATCAATAATTTAACAAAAAATGGAAAAAAATTCATGGCTGAACGAGTGATGTGTAACTTACTTAATTTATTACAAAAAAATATAATATAAATCCAATAAAAATTTTATGGATTGTTTTAAAAAAAATAAAACCAAGTGTTGAAATGATCAATAGACGTAAAAGCGGTAAGATCTATCAAATACCAAAAATTATAAAACCAAAAAGACAGCTTAAAATAGCAATTAAATGGCTATTTAATAATAACTATTCACAAAAAAAAAATACATTAGAATATAATTTATTCAATGAAATCAATGGTATTATTAATCTAAAAAGTGAATGTTTAAAAAAAAAAGAAAAACTTCACCGATTAGCGGAATCCAATAGAATTTACTTGCATTATCGTTGGTAATTGTAAAATAATTACTAAAAACTATATACATACAGCAGAATTAATATATGATCAAAATTTACATTTTCTCACATTACTTTTTAGCGATAAATTTTTTTGTAAAAACAATAACCTATTGTTTAAGCTTAAAAAAAATACCTTTTAAAGTATACCCTCAACCAAAAAAGTGTTCAATATTGACTACATTAAGATCCCCTCATGTAAATAAAAATTCAATGGAACATTTTAAAATAGAAAAATTTAAATATATAATCGAAATTAATAACATAAACAACAAAATATCTAAAAAAATTTTTAACAAATTATATTATTATTGTCCAGCTGGTTTAACTTTTTATATTAAATATCAAACAAATGAGTTTAAAAAATAAATAATTTAATAATTTTGGGTGTATAGCTCAGTAGGTAGAGCATTTGACTTTTAATCAAGTGGTCTTAGGTTCAACCCCTAATACACCCAAAATAAAAGATATTTTTAATACTGTAACATATATTTTAATTACTTCTATGGTGAAACTGGTAGACACAAAAAACTCAAAATTTTTTGCCGAAAGGTGTGTTGGTTCAAATCCGACTAGAAGTAATTTATTTTAATATTTCTTTATTATATATAAATACAGTTTAGTCGTAATTTTGACTAAACTGTATTATATTTATTTAATTTAAATTAATTTTTTTTTTTTTTTACTTTTACTGGAATAATAGGTAATTCCTCAAATAAATGAGTTTGAACTGGACTACTTAAAACCCATTCAATATTATGACTTTGTTTGTTGTTTCCTTTTTTTTCATCAAAAACCCATGGGTTATTTTCACATGGTTCTCCTGAAGTTAAAGTTTTATAAACAACGTAGAAGAAAAATATAGCACTTACAACACTAATATATGAGCCATAACTTGCTACAGCATTCCAACCAGCAAATGCATCTGGATAATCGGGAATTCTACGAGGCATTCCGGCTAACCCTAAAAAATGCATAGGAAAAAATGTCATATTTACACCAATAAAGGTTGAAAAGAAATGAATTTTACCTAATAATTCAGGGTATTTTAAACCACTTATTTTACCTATCCAATAATAGAAACCTGCGAACATGGCAAATACAGCACCCATAGATAATACATAATGAAAGTGTCCAACAACATAATAAGTATCATGAAAAGCTATGTCAAGACCAGAATTTGATAATACTATACCAGTCAATCCGCCAATCGTAAATAATAAAATAAAACCTACTGCAAATAACATTGGAGTATGTAAAACAATTGAACCACCCCACATTGTAGCAATCCAACTAAAAATTTTAATTCCTGTAGGTACAGCTATAATCATTGTTGCAGCTGTAAAATAAGCACGAGTATCAACATCTAATCCAACAGTATACATATGATGAGCCCAAACAATAAAACCTAAAATACCAATTGATAACATAGCGTAAACCATACCTAAATAACCAAAAACTGGTTTATTCGAAAAAGTAGAAATTACATGGCTTATTATACCAAAACCCGGAATAATTAAAATATAAACTTCTGGATGACCAAAAAACCAAAATAAATGTTGATATAATATTGGATCTCCACCCCCTGCTGGGTCAAAGAAAGTTGTGTTAAAATTTCTATCAGTAAGCAACATTGTTAAAGCTCCGGCAAATACAGGTAATGATAATAGTAATAAAAACGCTGTAATTAATATAGCCCAAACAAATAAAGGAAGTTGATGCATTTTTAAACCCAATGCTCTCATATTAAAAATAGTAGATATAAAATTAACAGCACCTAAAATACTACCAGCTCCAGATAAATGTAGACTAAATATAGCCAAATCTACGGATGCACTTGAATGTCCCTGAATTGCAGCCAGTGGCGGATATACCGTCCAACCAGTACCAGCACCTGTTTCAACTAATGCCGAGACAGTTAGTAATAAAAGTGATGGAGGTAGCACCCAAAAACTGATGTTATTTAGACGAGGAAATGCCATATCGGGAGCACCGATCATAATTGGAACAAACCAATTTCCAAAACCTCCAATTAATACAGGCATAACCATAAAAAAGACCATTATGAACGCATGAGCGGTAACAATTACATTATATAATTGATGATTTCCAGCTAAAATTTGATTTCCTGGATTTGCTAATTCCAAACGAATTAAAAAAGAGAATGCTGTTCCTAATAATCCTGAGAACGCTCCAAAAACTAAATATAAAGTACCGATGTCTTTATGATTTGTAGAATACAACCAACGATGAATGAACGCGTCCATAGTTTATATATATAACAATATTTTCATATTGTTAATTATAATGTTTTTCATTATAATTTTTCAGGGTGGAAGGATTTGAACCTTCGACCTTCTGTACCCAAAACAGTTACGCTAACCAAACTGCGCTACACCCCGATATTTAGATAAAATGATAATATTTTTTTATTATACTAAGATTATACTGGCAATATTATTATATGATTATAATACTATTTAAATTTGTTAAATTGACATGATTATAATATCTAATAGAACATTAGGGCATAAAAAGAAAAAAAGTATAAATAATAAAATTAATCCTAATATTAATGATTTTTCACGATCTATATCTAATAGAATTGAATAATTATTTATTTTTTCAAAATACATGCTTTTTATCACGCGCAAATAATAAAAACAAGAAACGGCACTAGTTAGTATTCCTACAAGTGATAAAAAATATTTTTCTTGTGTTATTGCTGCAATAAAAATATATAATTTTGCAAAAAATCCAGCTAAGGGCGGTATACCAGCCATTGATAATAGGATAAGTGTTAAACTTAAAGCTAATATAGGATTAATAATATTTAAGGCTTTTATATCTGTAATGTATTTAAGTAAAGTTACTCCAAAAGTTTTACGTAATGAAAGTAATATTAAAAAAAAAGCAATAGATGTTGTTATATAAACTATAATATACAAAATTGTTGCTTGAAAACCTTCTAAACCATAAACAATTAAATACAATCCAATTAATATATAGCCGATATTAGTAATTGTACTATATGCTGCAAGTCTTTTTAGTCGTTTTTGATATAAAGCTCCAAATGAGCCAATAATTAAAGATAGTATAGCAGTTATAAAAAAAATGTTAGAATTTATATCTAAATTAAACAATATCGGAAAAAAAGGTATTGTTATTAATTTTATTAAAAAAAAAATACTGCCTATTTTTGAAGCAGTAGATAAATACGCTGTAATAGATGTGGGTGATCCTTCGTAAACATCCGGTGCCCATATATGGAATGGTGCTGCATTTATTTTAAATAAAAAACCAATAATAATTAAAATATTTGCGAATAATAAACCTGATAATTCATAAGTATCATGTGTAATTATGTTATTATTTCGAAATTCAAAAAAATATATTGAAAAAAAAACGTTTATTTTATCAAAATATAATGTACCCGAAATTCCATAAATTAAGCTTAATCCAAATAGCAAAATACCTGAGGAAAAAGCACTTAAAATCAAATATTTAATACTTGCTTCTAAACTTTTTTCAGAATTTCTTTTTATAGCTATTAAAATATACATAGCTAATGTTTGTAGTTCTAATGCCATATAAGCGGAAAATAAATTAAAGGAATTAATTAATAAAATAGAAGCAATAATAACAAAACTCAATAATACCACATATTCATATTGATTAATTTTTTCATTTTTTACATAATTAAGAGAAGAAAATAAAACAATAATTGAAATTATAAACAAAAAAATTTTAGTAAATGTATAAAACCCATTTAGTTGTAAAACTTTATCAAATAAAAAAATATTTTGTAAATTTATACTATCTATAAGTAATAATATATATATGCTTGCGCTTAAAATTAAAAGCCATATTGCATTTTTAATTAAAATGGGTTGTTTAGTACTAGAAGATAAATTATACCAAAAAAGGCCAAAAACCAGAAGTATTAAAATATTTATACAAAAATAGAATTCAGGTATAAAATATATAAAATGATTGTAATGAAATAAATATGACATATAGAGTTTTCAGTATTAATATAATAAAATATTAAATAATAAAATATAAGGCTAAAAAAGGAATTGAACCTTTATTCTAAAATTTGCAATTTTATACATTACCAATTATGTTATTTAGCCGGAATATTATAGATTTATATTAATACTTATATATAAAATGTTATGTTTTTGTATACTGTATATAATTAAAATACTAATTCTTATTTTTATTGGGATATAGCCAAGTGGTAAGGCTACGGATTTTGAATTCGTTATTCAAAGGTTCGAATCCTTTTATCCCATTTCTAATTTTGTTATATTAAAAAATTCATAATAAAAATGCTTGTAGCTCAACAGGATAGAGCAACAGATTACGAAATTGGAGGTTGAGAGTTCAAATCTTTCCAAGCATGCTTCTATTTAAAACACGTATATATATAATAAAATTTTTTGTACTTAATTATTTATTATATAATTAAATATTTGAATATAAAAATAATTATATATTATATAATTTATTAAAAATCGAATCAATGAATATTCTTGCATCTTTAATTTTAACCCCAATTATTGGTAGTATATTAATTTTTTTTCTGAAATCTCAAAGAAATATAAAGATTGTTGGTATTACAACAACACTAATTACATTATTTTTATCAATTATTTTATGGATTATTTTTAATAATTTATTTATTTATCCACAGCATGTAATAACAATAAATTGGATACCTATTGAGAATTTTCAGCCAAAACTTGGAGTTGATGGAATATCTCTTTTTTTTATTATTTTAAGTACAGCGATTATACCAATTTGTTTAATGGCTAGTTTACAAGGAATAAAAAAACAACTTCGAGAATTTTTTATATGTTTTTTGTTATTAGAGAGTTTATTAATTCTTGTATTTTCTTCTTTTGATTTATTTTTATTTTATTTATTTTTTGAAGGTGTATTAATACCGATGTTCTTAATAATAGGAGTATGGGGTTCCAGAGAAAGAAAAATTCGTGCTGGTTATTATTTTTTCTTATATACTTTAATAGGTTCTGTTTTAATGTTATTGGGTATTATTTGGATTTATTATAAAACAGGTACGACGGATTTAACAATATTGTATCAAATAAAATTTGATGAAACAGAGCAGTTATTATTATGGCTAGCTTTTTTTTCTTCTTTTGCTGTTAAAGTTCCTATGATTCCTTTCCACATATGGTTGCCAGAAGCCCATGTTGAATCTCCTACAGCTGGGTCTTTAATGTTAGCTGGTGTACTTTTAAAATTAGGAACATATGGATTTTTACGTTTTTCTATACCATTATTTCCAATGGCTAGTATCTATTTTACCCCTCTTATATATACTATGAGTTTAATTGGAATTATTTACGGATCTCTAACCACATTACGACAAATTGATTTAAAAAAAATAATTGCATATTCATCGGTTGCCCATATGAGTTTTGTCACTTTAGGTTTATTTGGATTAAATGTACAGTCAATTGAAGGTTCTATAATGTTAATGATAAGTCATGGTATTGTTAGTCCTGCTTTATTTTTGCTTGTTGGTATTTTATATGATCGTTATCATACCCGTTTATTGTACTATTATAGTGGATTAGTTCATATTATGCCTATATTTGCATTATTTTTTGTTTTTTTTACAATGGCAAATATAAGTTTACCGGGTACAAGCAGTTTTGTTGGGGAATTTTTAAGTTTACTTGGTGTATATCAGAATAATAATTCTGTTGCTATTATTGCAACTTTAGGAATTATTTTGGGTGCAGCATATGCATTATGGTTATGTAATAGAATAATTTTTGGCGTGATAAAAATTGATTATATAGGGTATATTGGCGATATTACAAAACGTGAATTTATTTTGTTGTTGATATTATCATTAGCTACTATATTTATTGGTATTTATCCAAATATTTTTTTTTCATCAATGCATGTAAGTGTTAGTTATTTAATAACACAGTTATTTTAAAGTAAAATATCTTCATTAAATTATAAACAGGTATGATGAAATTGGTAGACATGTTTGATTTAGGCTCAAGTGGTTAAACCATGCAGGTTCGAGTCCTGCTACCTGTAGTTTGTTTTATTATTTTCAATTTATAAATTATAATAAATTTAATTGTTTTTAATTTTTAGGATCAAATAGTAACAAGACATATATATATATAATGGGCGCACTAACTTCAAAACCATATGCCTTTATGGCAAGACCTTGGGAATTAACTAGTATTGAAACAATTGATGTTCTAGATTCAGCATGTTCTGCTATTCGTGTTGATTATAAAGGTAATTTTATAATGCGTATTTTACCTAATCTTAACAATTTAATCGATCAAAATTTTATTTCTGATAAGACAAGATTTTCCCATGATGGAATAAAATTGCAACGAATTTTAACACCTTTGTTAAAAGAAAATGATACATATCATAATATTAATTGGGAAAATGCTTTTGCATTATTAAGAAAAAAAATAAATCAAGAAAATAAATTGAAAATATCTGGAATTGCCGGAAGATTGGTTGATTTGGAATCCTCTATTGCTCTAAAAAAATTAATAAATTCGTTTGGATCAAATAACTGTTTTAATTCAGAGAATATTAAATTAAATTGTGATTTCAAAACAAATTATATTTTTAATAATAATTTATTAAATAATACTACAGATTTTTGTTTACTAATTGGTTTAAATTCACGTTTGGAAATACCAACAGTAAATATAAAATTACGTCATTTATTTTATAGTAAAAATCTACATATTTCAGTAATTGGTTCAAAAATAAATTTGTCCTACCCAGTAGAACAACAGAGTATAAATGCTGTTACGCTTATAAAAATACTTGAAGGTAAACATTGTTTATGTCATAAAATTGTTAAATCAAAGAATCCTTTGATTCTTATAGGATCAAGTTATTTTCAAAGATCTGATTTTTTTTCACTGAATAATTTTTTACAATGGTTTAATTATAAAATAAATACTCTAAATATAAATTTAAATATTCAAATAGTTTTAAACGCGGCCAGCAATCCTGGTTTTTTTGATATAGGGTTCAATCAATTGGATAATTATGCTATAAATAATTCAAAATTAATTTATTTACTTGGTGTTGACGAGTTAACTACATTAAGATATTTAAAAAAAAATATACAAAATACATTTGTTATTTATCAAGGTCATCATGGGGATAGTGGTGCAAAAATTTCAAATTTAATTTTCCCATCTTACAGTTATTTAGAAAAAGATTCAACCTATATGAATTTAAATGGTAAAATTCGTCAAACAAAAAAAATAATAACACCAGTTTCGACTTATTCTCGTGAAGATTGGAAAATTATTGTTGCTTTAAGTCAGTATTTAAATTCACCAAATTTTTTCAATTTTGATTTAACTGAATTAAAAAATAATATAAATATTTTAAAAAATTATAATTTTTATAATTTAAAAAATTTTTATACTATTAATTCACCAATTTTGCAACGTAGCTTGAAAATCTATAATAAAACATTTCATTACCCATTATATAATTTTTATACAACAGATGCAATAACGCGTGCTTCAAAAACAATGATTAAATGTGATAAAATAATTAAAAAATATTTTAATTTTATATAAAATAATTTAATTTATCAATATGTTTTAAATATATTATTTAATACAAATAAGCTAAGCTGAACAAATTTTTTTTTATTTGAAGATATGCAATTTTTAGTATTATTTTTAATATTTATATTCAACATTATTAAATATCAAATGTTTAATAAATATTTAAAAATATTGAACTCTATTAAACTACAGAAAATGAATATATTTAATCACTTCCTATTTTATTATATGTTATCTTTTATTGGACAAAGCATAACACAAGTATCTGAGGATTTAGGAATAGAACGCAAAAGATGTTATTTAGCGTTTGTACGCGGGGACCTTAATGTATGGAAAAAACGACTGGAATTGTTATCTTCGGAGGAAATTGAAAAACTTCGAAAACAAATTCGTTATGAATTTGCAAAATATACATCAAATACACTACAAGACCTCTTTTTGATTGACTTTGATATGATAAATGCAAATTATTATTTATCGATGGATTATAGCAATCTGGTCTGGCTTCAAACGGCTGTTGGAATATTTAGATGGTTTGTATTAACTCGTGATCAATTTACCACGTTAAATGAGGATTTCTATTGTTTATGTTTTTGTTTAGAAATTAATGGCTATATTCCTGGAGATCATCTCAAATTATTAGAAAAAGCTATCACTCACGTGTTTAGAGAGCGATACCCTAACGAATATTTTGAAATGAATACACTAGATATGGGTTTTTTAACATGGGATGAATACAATGAGATTATCGCTAATGCGCTAAATCAATTTGATGACGAGTAATAAAATAACCCCCAGCTTTAAGATAAAGGGATTTTTTTAAAATTTCCAAGTATGTTGCAAATCTATTTTCAGAACCCCATAACTCCTATAATCATATAATTTATTAATTAATATTGAATTAATGCTTTTAGTAATTTATTTATATTTTGTTATATTTTTAGTTTTTATTGATGATATTGTTGGAGAAATAAGTGCATTAATTATTTTAACTATAGCGATGGCTGAATGAGCTGTCGAATTAGCATTACTTATTGTATACTATAGAATAATAGGAGCGATTAGTATTAATAAAATAAATTTATTGCATAGATAAATGTTAATTATTGGGGGAGGGGTGGCTGAGTGGTTTAAAGCGTTCGCTTGCTAAGCGAAAGAATGTCAAAATTCCGTAGGTTCAAATCCTATTCCCTCCTATATAATAAATATTTTAATTTAAATAATTTAATTGTGTATATAATAGATAATAATAATTTAAAAGCGTTAAATTAAATTTTGGGTTACAAAATTCCACCAACTTGAAAACAAATATTATTCTCGAATTAAATTGTTTATATAAATTAATGATTTTTTAATATTGTTAACCAAAATATTTGCAGATCATCCAAGCACATGGCAATTGTATTTTCAAGACTCAGCGACCCCTATTACGGAGGGTATTGTCAACTTACATAATGATTTAATGTTTTTTTTAATTGTTATCGCTATTTTTGTTATTTGAATGCTGATTAGAACTTTAATGTTATATATTAAATCAAATAATCCTATCGCTAATTATGTGGTGTCTGAAAAAGACTTAGAACTTGGGCAGCTAGGTTAGGATTATTTGAGGTAGACAACCGCGTTTTACTGTCAGTAATGTAATATATTTGTGCAATTGTACCTGTTGCTGATTTTATATATAGTTGGGCAATACTATCATTGTATACAAGAAAATTTTCGAATAATTCAATTTATGTTTTTTAAATAATAATAAATATATATAATTAAAAAAAAAATGAATAAACTAAATATATTACATACAAATTTTTTTAATAATTCAGAATTAAGATTAATTAATTATTTAATATTTTCTCTATATAAATTGTATTTAATTAACAAGCAAATACCCCTATTTTTAGTAATATTTAGCTTGCTGAGCCGTTGTTTAAATACTTTAGTAGGTTTGGTGGACTCTTTTTTAAAAAAGATGATGGATTTGATAACATATTTGATTATTATTTTTTTAATTGTTTATATACTTACCAATTATTTACATATTCATGATTGTATTGATTTTATTTTTATGAATATGATAATTAGGCTACAATTTATAATATCGGGAAATTCTATAAAAAATTATAAATTAACAAAGTCGTCTATAAAATTTTTGGATAAATCAAAATCAGTAATCATAAGTCATAATCAAAAAGTTTCAACACATAAATTTAAATTGTCAAAACGTTTTTTTCATTCAACCCCTTTAATATTATTCCCACCACGTCTTACAACTAGTTCTAGTTCAAAAATGTCTAGTCTAGTTTCAAAACAACCTGTAGTCATTCATTTTCGAAATGGTGATAAAAATCCAATAGAACTACAAAAAAAACAACTAAAGGTTATATTATCATTAAAAAATCCGGGAAATTTAGTAATAGAAAAGGGTGGGGTAGTTTCTTTTCAGCATATTGAAGAAAATATCTCAATTAAAACTTTATTTAAAAGTAATCAATGTCTTTTTAATAAATTAAATATACAAGATGATACACAACTTATTAAATTTCTACAAACCTTTTTGTCTCACTTAGAACATATTGACCCACAAGACTATAATAAAATGGTGTTATTAGGGGTTTCAAGTATGTATGATTCTAATTTTTACGATCTTTTGCTTAAAGATCGAAAAAATTTACTCTTACCATTCCGTATTTTAAAAAAACATGCGAATTCAAATCTAGATCCACTATCTTTCAAAAAATTTCTTAAATTAGTTCATGACGCAGAGCGTGCTAATCCTCTTGCAAAGAAACTTATGGTCTTTTCGAAGGAGGAATGGTTAAAATTAAAATTTTTAAATTCAGAAAAAATACTGTGTTCAAATTTTCAAGATACTATATTATTATCTCAAATATATAACCAAGCTCAACCCATTTTAAAGAAATATAATATTCAAAATTTTGATCAATTTAAAGATATTTTAAGCTCAGTTTTTTCGACTTGTACAGAAAAAAATATTGGATTAGAAGATTTTATAAAATATGGTAAATCAATATTTATATTAAATAAGTCTATAGGATTATCTATAGAAGCAATAGTGCAAGATTCAACAGGAATAGATACATTGACAAATACGGTATATTCACATAAGCTTACATGTCCAACTTTTAAGCCAGAAATAATGTTTCAATATACAAATATGATAAATCCAACAAAGCCAAAAAATTCCACAAATGAAAAACAACAAGCTATGTCAGATAAAAAACAAACTATGGATCAAAAAGATACTGATTTCTTAACCAAAACTCTAGATTATATAAAAAAATCAAAAACGATACTTGCAGAAGTTCCACCTTCTATTAAAGCCGCTGTTTCTTATTATATAATGAAAAAGTTTTGGTAAATTACTAACATAATATATAAATAATTTTATGCTATATTAAGATCGATTCCAGATAAATTAGATGGTGTAATTGCCCTGTTCTCCGTAACTATTGTATTACTTTTACTTCCATATTTATATCCCGGAAATTGCATAATTCAATCTTTAGACAATTTTATAGAAAAGTTTTTTGGATTTTTTTTAATTTATTTACCTAATTAATGGGATAATCGAAAATTACCTATTCAAGAATTGTTGTGCAATAAATGATTATAGTTAATCAAAAAAATATATTAAATAAATAGTACTGGCAACTAATGCTTTATCTTTTAACTATATTATTAATATTGTTTTTAATAAATTCAATTTAAAAAAAAGCATACCAAAAAAAATTAATAAAATTCTCTAAAAACATAATTCTTATTAGTAACATATTGCGGTTTATTTATTTATTTGTTATGCATTACATCACAAAAAAACTCATTTTTTTTTTATTAATAAAGATTAAAATATTTTGTAAGTTTAAAAAATTTATTTTTAATGAAAATTAAATTACAAATGGAATTACAAAAATTTTCCCTAAAACATTTTTCTCAATTAATTACAAAAATTATCCCAAGATTAATAAAAGATGTCTTTATTATAAATAATGAGCTTATTTTAATTGTAGAAAATAATAATTTAAATAGTACTCTTTTTTTTTGAAATATCACACATATACCCAATACAAAGTACTTTGTGATATAACCGCAGTAGATTTTCTAGATCGTATCGAACGTTTTGAAGTAGTTTATCAATTTCTAAGTGTTTCTTATGCATCAAGATTAAGAATTAAAGTAAATTTAAAAGAAACTGAACTAATAAACTCAATATCAATGTTGTATCCTTGTGCTAATTGGTATGAACGTGAAATTTGGGATTTATTTGGTATTTTTTTTATGAATCATCCAGACTTAAGAAGAATTTTAACAGATTATGGTTTTGAGGGGCATCCCTTAAAAAAAGATTTTCCTCTTAGTGGATATTTAGAGGTGCGTTATGATGATATCGTAAAACAAGTAATTTGTGAGCCTGTTGATATAACTCAAGAGTTTAGAAATTTCAATTTTTCCAGTCCTTGGGAAATAACACAATAAAATTTTTTTATTATTAATTAAATAATTTAACAAATAAACTAAATATGCATCGTCATACTTATCATTTGGTAAATCCAAGCCCATGGCCAATAACAACCGCATTTTCTGCGTTTATTATGCTTATAGGAGGAGTACTATATATGCATTGTTTTGCTAAGGGTGATTTTTTTTTAATATTAGGTTTAGTTTCATTATGTATAAGCATGGGTTTATGGTGGCGAGATGTTGTCCGTGAATCAACTTTTGAAGGGCACCATACTAAAGCAGTAAAAACCGGTCTACGTTATGGTATGCTGTTATTCATACTGTCCGAAGTTATGTTTTTTTTTTCTTTTTTCTGGGCATTCTTCCATTCTAGTTTAAGCCCTATTATAGAAATCGGATCAGTATGGCCACCAGAAAATATTAAAAACCTAGTATTTGATTCTACTCGTATTCCATTGTTGAATACTCTAATCTTATTGTTGTCTGGTGCTACATTAACCTGGTCACATCATGCAATTCTATCCTCAAATAGAGGTAACGCTATATTTTCTTTATTCTTAACTTTACTACTTGCTTGTTTATTCACATCAATACAGGTATATGAATACATGAGCGCACAATTTTCAATATCTGACAGTATTTATGGTTCTACTTTCTATTTAGCAACAGGATTTCATGGTTTTCATGTAATTATTGGGAGTTTATTCCTGATGGTTTGTTTTTATCGTTTAGTAAGAAACCATTTTACTAAAAGAAGCCATATAGGTTTTGAAACAGCAGCTTGGTATTGGCATTTCGTTGATGTTGTATGGTTATTTTTATATATTAGTATATATTGCTGGGGTGGTATTCCAAGTCCAGAATTAGAGATTAGTAATTTTATTTGTGTGAAATAATAAATATTTCCAATTTATTAATATTTTATTTCTAAATAATAACATTCCTAGCTCAAACGGATAGAGCATTAGCCTTCTAAGCTACTAGTTAAAGGTTCAAGTCCTTTGGAATGTGAATTTGGTCAATTACTATTTTTTCTATACTAAACTTTCAATTGATTTGTATTTAAACCATTATGTACATTAACCGTTAATATTATCAAAATATGTAAATTATATAATAAATTATAAAAATGACTATATTACCACAAAAAAAAATATTGTTAAATTCATAATTTTTGTATTTTATAGGTAATAAAGTTTTTAATGTTATTAATTAAATTTAATAGAAAACAAGTGTTTTTACATACTGTGGTAACAACAATTTTCATTTTATTAAAATTTAAATTTAATAACATAAAATTATACTCGCAAGATAGAGTAGTGGACCACTCATTGGGCTCATAATCCAACCACGGTTGTTCGATTCAACCTCTTGCACTAGTATAAAAACATATTATTTTATACCTAAAAAGATAAATTTATGTAAATTATACATATTTTTTACTACACCATAAGAATGTAATTTAAAAAATAAATTAGGAAATGAGTTTGATCCTGGCTCTGAATGAACGCTGGTAGTATGCTTAACACATGCAAGTTGAATGCGTAAAAACGCATGGCGTACGGGTGTGAGTAACATACAAGAATGTGCCTTTCAGTTTGCGATAAACTTTTATCAAGTGAATAGCAAATAAATTTTAAAGAAATGAAAGACAATTATGTCGTTGAAAGAAAAGCTTGTATAAGATTATATAGTTGGTGGGGTAATGGCTAACCAAGTCTATAATCTTTAGTTGGTCTTTGCGGATGATCAGCCACGCCGGGACTGAAAAAGGCCCAGACTTCAAATTGAAGGCAGCAGTGAGGAATATTGGACAATGAGCGAAAGCTTGACCCAGCAATACTACGTGAGTGATATAAGCGATGTCTTGGGAAAGTTTAATTGATTGTAAAACTCTTTAATTGGTGAGCATAATGAGAGTAGCCAATCAAAAAGCCCTGGCCAATTCCGTGCCAGCAGCCGCGGTAATACGGGGGGGGGCAAGTGTTATTCATCATGATTGGGCGTAAAGAGTATGTAGGCAGTTTATTAATTTTAGTTGAAATTTTTTCTATAAGGAAAAAAAAACTATTATGGTTTTTGAACTTGAGTTTTTATATGGGATATTAGTATTTTTCAAGGAGCGATAAAATGCGTTGATATGAAAAGGAATACCAAACGGTGAAGACATTTATCTGGGTAAAAACTGACGCTAAGGTGCGAAAACGTGGGGAGCAAATAGGATTAGAGACCCTGGTAGTTCACGCTGTAAACGATGAGTATTCATTTTTGGTTAATTAATAATCAGAGGTTTATCTAACGCGTTAAATACTTCGCTTGAAAAGTACGTTTGCAAGAATGAAATTCAAAGGAATTGACGGGAGCTTACACAAGCCGTGGCGCATGTAGTTTAATTCAACAATACACGAAAAACCTTACCAGTTCTTGAATAAAAATAATATAATTTTAATTAATTATTTTTAAAATGTTTAATTATATAATAATTCTGTTTACTTTAATTATAATTTTTAATTTAATTGTAATAATTAAATTAAATTTATCGAACAAATATTCAAAAATAATTTTTTTTAAATTACAAAAAAATATTATAATATCAGGTTTTATTTTGAGGTTTATTTGTATAAATATAATTTATAATCCTCTATTTGAATTTTTACGTAAACATTTTGTAATAAATTATAACATTTATTATCAAAATTGGTTAGAATTTATTCTTTTTAATTCAAAGAATAGTATAAATCAATTTAATAATGATAATGGCGACTTTTTTTATAAAGTAGTTTTACAATCTATTGAGTATGATGAATTGAATGTGACTTGCTTATTTTTTATTCATTCATCTTTTTATGAATTTTTTATCATGATTAATATATTAGGGTTTTTAATTAAATTTATTAAAGATGACTTATACAAAATCTATCTTTTTATATATTTATATATTAAGCAATACTCTATAAAATTTAGTAATTATCTGTTTTATAATTACTTAAGAAATTTTAATTTTATTTTTCTTCGATTATATAAATATTTAAAAAATACTGTAGATTCTACTTCTGCTAATTATAAAATCAGCAATACTTTATCTAAAATATTGATTAATAATGATTCCGAGAAGTTATCTCTTCTAAACTCTTTAAATATAAATGAACACCAATTGATAAAAGTTGTACTTTTTTATTTTTGTTGTTTTTATTTTTTGTTTTTTTATTTACAAATATATATCTTTGAAACATTATATGTATCATTTTTGTTATTACCACATTATATTTCGATGTTGCTCTATTTAATACGCTTTATGGAAAAAAACTTATTTTTACATTTTAATAGTAGAGAAAAAAATAGTTTCGGCAATCGTCGTTTTTTTATTTCTTATCCACAACTATATATATTAATTCACGAATTATCTATGCTAATAATTGTTAATATTCTTTTTTTATTATTATTAATTTTTATTTGTTATTATATTTATATGTTTTTTATTAATATTTTAAATTATTAATTATATAATTACAATTTTATATAACTAACCACGTACGTTTAAATTGTATTTTTAAGACTCAGCGACTCCCTATTATGGTAGGTATTGTCAATTTACATAATGATTTAATGTTTTTTTTAATTGTTATCGCTATTTTTGTTATTTGGATGCTGATTAGAACTTTAATGTTATATATTAAATCAAATAATCCTATCGCTAATTATGTGGTGCCTGAAAAAGACTTAGAACTTGGGCAGCTAGGTTAGGATTATTTGAGGTAGACAACCGCGTTTTACTGTCAGTAATGTAATATATTTGTGCAATTGTACCTGTTGCTGATTTTATATATAGTTGGGCAATACTATTATTGTATACAAGAAAATTTTCGAATAATTCAATTTATGTTTTTTAAATAATAATAAATATATATAATTAAAAAAAAAATGAATAAACTAAATATATTACATACAAATTTTTTTAATAATTTAGAATTAAGATTAATTAATTATTTAATATTTTCTCTATATAAACTGTATTTAATTAACAAGCAAATACCCCTATTTTTGGTAATATTTAGCTTGCTGAGCCGTTGTTTAAATATTTTAGTAGGTTTGGTGTACTCTTTTTTAAAAAAGATGATGGATTTGATAACATATTTGATTATTATTTTTTTAATTGTTTATATTACAATTTATTTGTTGGAAATTTTTAATAGTTATATTAACATTAATTCAACGGTTACATTTACTATTGTATATTTAAACAAAATCCAAAGTTATAAAAAAGCAAAACAAATAAAAAAAAAATCAATAAATACAATGAAATTTAAAATTCGCCAAGTTAATCATTTTTTTTTTACGAAAAAATTACTTAGTACGCAAAATGGTTCAATATTATCGCCGTTTAGTATATGTTATTCGTTGCAGGACCTAAAAATTAGAAAATTTTATTATAATAATGAGACTTTTTTTAAAAATATAGATATTAAAAACTGTGTTCAGTTTTTGCAATGTATAGACAAATATTTTGAGGCTTTACTAGTTTCTGGTTTGTCCCCATGTGTAATAAATGAATATGGGAAGAAAGGCGCAGAGACCCGTTTTCCTGGAATTTTTTATTATCGATATTTAAAACATATAAAATCAGAATATAATGATATAACACTATTTTTTGATATAATAAGAAAATTTCCAGATACAGATCCTACTCAACTATTTTTTTTACAAGATAATTTCGACTGGTGTAACTCAATAATATCTATGTCTCAATTTAAAAAAAAAAAAACTTTAGAAGAAGAGATTTCTAAGGAAAACAACTTTTATTATACAAAATATTTTTATAATAACGATAGAGATAAAGTTTCATTTTTAGATATGTATAATTTCTATAGGCCGCGCTTGGTAAATCACGGCATTCATAATTTTGGTGAGTTTCAAATTATTTTATATAATATTTTTGATTTATGTTTAAAAAATAATATAGAAATTGATGATTTTCTTTATTATTGTAAATATTTACCTTTAGCTAATATTACCTTAAAGGAGTGTGATGATATAATTTCGGATAAAAAAGGATTAATTACAATTATGATTTTATTTTCAGGTGATTTAAAATTAATATTAAACGGTTTTAGTAATGAATTTAAAAATAAATTATTGTTAGATTTTAGTAAAGAAAACAGCAGGATTTTACCAAAATTTGATTTAAAAAAAGATAAAAATGAATAATTTTTATAATACGTTAACGATAATTTTACAACACTTTCTTGTTATTTCAATAATATGGCCTGCGGCGTTAATTATAATGTTAAAAGTTCAACGCTTATCTAAGAAGTTGTATTTTCCGGTTAATTTGTTATTTATAAAATTTAAAAAAATATTAATTATGAAAATAAATGATAATAAATATATATATAATAAAAAAAAAATGAATAAACTAAATATATTACATACAAATTTTTTTAATAATTCAGAATTAAGATTAATTAATTATTTAATATTTTCTCTATATAAACTGTATTTAATTAACAAGCAAATACCCCTATTTTTGGTAATATTTAGCTTGCTGAGCCGTTGTTTAAATATTTTAGTAGGTTTGGTGGACTCTTTTTTAAAAAAGATGATGGATTTGATAACATATTTGATTATTATTTTTTTAATTGTTTATATACTTACCAATTATTTACATATTCATGATTGTATTGATTTTATTTTTATGAATATGATAATTAGGCTACAATTTATAATATCGGGAAATTCTATAAAAAATTATAAATTAACAAAGTCGTCTATAAAATTTTTGGATAAATCAAAATCAGTAATCATAAGTCATAATCAAAAAGTTTCAACACATAAATTTAAATTGTCAAAACATTTTTTTCATTCAACCCCTTTAATATTATTCCCACCACGTCTTACAACTAGTTCTAGTTCAAAAATCTCTAGTCTAGTTTCAAAACAACCTGTAGCCATTCATTTTCGAAATGGTGATAAAAATCTAATAGAACTACAAAAAAAACAACTAAAGGTTATATTATCATTAAAAAATCCGGGAAATTTAGTAATAGAAAAGGGTGGGTTAGTTTCTTTTCAGCATATTGAAGAAAATATCTCAATTAAAACTTTATTTAAAAGTAATCAATGTCTTTTTAATAAATTAAATATACAAGATGATACACAACTTATTAAATTTCTACAAACCTTTTTGTCTCACTTAGAACATATTGACCCACAAGACTATAAGAAAATGGTGTTATTAGGGGTTTCAAGTATGTATGATTCTAATTTTTACGATCTTTTGCTTAAAGATCGAAAAAATTTACTCTTAACATTCCTTATTTTAAAAAAACATGCGAATTCAAATCTAGATCCACTTCTTAAATTACTTAAGGACGCAGAGCGTGCTAATCCTCTTGCAAAGAAACTTATGGTCTTTGCGAAGGAGGGATGGTTAAAATTAAAATTTTTAAATTCAGAAAAAACACTGTGTTCAAATTTTCAAGATACTATATTATTATCTCAAATATATAACCAAGCTCAACCCATTTTAAAGAAATATAATATTCAAAATTTTGATCAATTTAAAGATATTTTAAGATCAGTTTTTTCGATTTGTACAAAAAACAATATTGGATTAGACGATTTTATAAAATATGGTAAATCAATATTTATATTAAATAAGTCTATAGGATTATCTATAGAAGCAATAGTGCAAGATTCAACAGGATTAGATACATTGACAAATACGGTATATTCACATAAGCTTATATGTCCAACTTTTAAGCCAGAAATAATGTTTCAATATATAAATATGATAAATTCAACAAAGCCAAAAAATTCCACAAATGAAAAATAAGCTATGTGGGATAAAAAACAAACTATGGCTCAAAAAGATACTGATTTCTTAACCAAAACTCTAGATTATATAAAAAAATCAAAAATGATACTTGCAGAAGTTCCACCTCCTATTAAAGCCGCTGCTTCTTATTATATAATGAAAAAGTTTTGGTAAATTACTAACATAATATATAAATAATTTTATGCTATATTAAGATCGATTCCAGATAAATTAGATGGTGTAATTGCCCTGTTCTCCGTAACTATTGTATTACTTTTACTTCCATATTTATATCCCGGAAATTGCATAATTCAATCTTTAGACAATTTTATAGAAAAGTTTTTTGGATTTTTTTTAATTTATTTACCTAATTAATGGGATAATCGAAAATTACCTATTCAAGAATTGTTGTGCAATAAATGATTATAGTTAATCAAAAAAATATATTAAATAAATAGTACTGGCGACTAATGCTTTATATTTTAACTATATTATTAATATTGTTTTTAATAAATTCAATTTAAAAAAAAGCATACCAAATAAAATTCTCTAAAAACATAATTCTTATTACTAACATATTGCGGTTTATTTATTTATTTGTTATACATTACATCACAAAAAAACTCATTTTTTTTTATTAATAAATATTAAAATATTTTGTAAGTTTAAAAAATTTATTTTTAATGAAAATTAAATTACAAATGGAATTACAAAAATTTTCCCTAAAACATTTTTCTCAATTAATTACAAAAATTATCCCAAGATTAATAAAAGATGTCTTTATTATAAATAATGAGCTTATTTTAATTGTAGAAAATAATAATTTAAATAGTACTCTTTTTTTTTTGAAATATCACACATATACCCAATACAAAGTACTTTGTGATATAACCGCAGTAGATTTTCTAGATCGTATCGAACGTTTTGAAGTAGTTTATCAATTTCTAAGTGTTTCTTATGCATCAAGATTAAGAATTAAAGTAAATTTAAAAGAAACTGAACTAATAAACTCAATATCAACGTTGTATCCTTGTGCTAATTGGTATGAACGTGAAATTTGGGATTTATTTGGTATTTTTTTTATGAATCATCCAGACTTAAGAAGAATTTTAACAGATTATGGTTTTGAGGGGCATCCCTTAAAAAAAGATTTTCCTCTTAGTGGATATTTAGAGGTGCGTTATGATGATATCGTAAAACAAGTAATTTGTGAGCCTGTTGATATAACTCAAGAGTTTAGAAATTTCAATTTTTCCAGTCCTTGGGAAATAACACAATAAAATTTTTTTATTATTAATTAAATAATTTAACAAATAAACTAAATATGCATCGTCATACTTGTCATTTGGTAAATCCAAGCCCATGGCCAATAACAACCGCATTTTCTGCGTTTATTATGCTTATAGGAGGAGTACTATATATGCATTGTTTTGCTAAGGGTGATTTTTTTTTAATATTAGGTTTAGTTTCATTATGTATAAGCATGGGTTTATGGTGGCGAGATGTTGTCCGTGAATCAACTTTTGAAGGGCACCATATTAAAGCAGTAAAAACCGGTCTACGTTATGGTATGCTCTTATTCATACTGTCCGAAGTTATGTTTTTTTTTCTTTTTTCTGGGCATTCTTCTATTCTAGTTTAAGCCCTATTATAGAAATCGGATCAGTATGGCCACCAGAAAATATTAAAAACCTAGTATTTGATTCTACTCGTATTCCATTGTTGAATACTCTAATCTTATTGTTGTCTGGTGCTACATTAACCTGGTCACATCATGCAATTCTATCCTCAAATAGAGGTAACGCTATATTTTCTTTATTCTTAACTTTAATACTTGCTTGTTTATTCACATCAATACAGGTATATGAATACATGAGCGCACAATTTTCAATATCTGACAGTATTTATGGTTTTACTTTCTATTTAGCAACAGGATTTCATGGTTTTCATGTAATTATTGGGAGTTTATTCCTGACGGTTTGTTTTTATCGTTTAGTAAGAAACCATTTTACTAAAAGAAGCCATATAGGTTTTGAAACAGCAGCTTGGTATTGGCATTTCGTTGATGTTGTATGGTTATTTTTATATATTAGTATATATTGCTGGGGTGGTATTCCAAGTCTAGAATTAGAGATTAGTAATTTTATTTGTGTGAAATAATAAATATTTCCAATTTATTAATATTTTATTTCTAAATAATAACATTCCTAGCTCAAACGGATAGAGCATTAGCCTTCTAAGCTACTAGTTAAAGGTTCAAGTCGTTTGGAATGTGAATTTGGTCAATTACTATTTTTTCTATACTAAACTTTCAATTGATTTGTATTTAAACCATTGTGTACATTAACCGTTAATATTATCAAAATATGTAAATTATATAATAAATTATAAAAATGACTATAATTACCACAAAAAAAAATATTGTTAAATTCATAATTTTTGTATTTCATAGGTAATAAAGTTTTTAATGTTATTAATTAAATTTAATAGAAAACAAGTGTTTTTACATACTGTGGTAACAACAATTTTCATTTTATTAAAATTTAAATTTAATAACATAAAATTATACCCGCAAGATAGAGTAGTGGACCACTCATTGGGCTCATAATCCAACCACGGTTGTTCGATTCAACCTCTTGCACTAGTATAAAAACATATTATTTTATACCTAAAAAGATAAATTTATGTAAATTATACATATTTTTTACTACACCATAAGAATGTAATTTAAAAAATAAATTAGGAAATGAGTTTGATCCTGGCTCTGAATGAACGCTGGTAGTATGCTTAACACATGCAAGTTGAATGCGTAAAAACGCATGGCGTACGGGTGAGTAACATACAAGAATGTGCCTTTCAGTTTGCGATAAACTTTTATCAAGTGAATAGCAAATAAATTTTAAAGAAATGAAAGACAATTATGTCGTTGAAAGAAAAGCTTGTATAAGATTAGATAGTTGGTGGGGTAATGGCTAACCAAGTCTATAATCTTTAGTTGGTCTTTGCGGATGATCAGCCACACCGGGACTGAAAAAGGCCCAGACTTCAAATTGAAGGCAGCAGTGAGGAATATTGGACAATGAGCGAAAGCTTGATCCAGCAATACTACGTGAGTGATATAAGCGATGTCTTGGGAAAGTTTAATTGATTGTAAAACTCTTTAATTGGTGAGCATAATGAGAGTAGCCAATCAAAAAGCCCTGGCCAATTCCGTGCCAGCAGCCGCGGTAATACGGGGGGGGCAAGTGTTATTCATCATGATTGGGCGTAAAGGGCATGTAGGCAGTTTATTAATTTTAGTTGAAATTTTTTCTATAAGGAAAAAAAGACTATTATGGTTTTTGAACTTGAGTTTTTATATAGGATATTAGTATTTTTCAAGGAGCGATAAAATGCGTTGATATGAAAAGGAATACCAAACGGTGAAGACATTTATCTGGGTAAAAACTGACGCTAAGGTGCGAAAGCGTGGGGAGCAAATAGGATTAGAGACCCTGGTAGTCCACGCTGTAAACGATGAGTATTCATTTTTGGTTAATTAATAATCAGAAGTTTAGCTAACGCGTTAAATACTCCGCCTGAGAAGTACGTTCGCAAGAATGAAATTCAAAGGAATTGACGGGAGCTTACACAAGCGGTGGAGCATGTGGTTTAATTCGACAATACACGAAAAACCTTACCAGTTCTTGAATAAAAATAACATAATTTTAATTAATTATTTTTAAAATTTTTACAGGTGCTGCATGGCTGTCGTCAGCCCGTGCCGTGAGGTGTTAGATTAACTTCTTAACAAACGGGCGCAACCCTTATTTTTTGTTGCAACAATGATTAGTTGGTACTCAAAAGAAACTGCCTTTAAAAAAAAGGAGGAAGGTGAGGATGACGTCAAGCCTTTATGGCCCTTATGAACTGGGCTACACACGTGCTACAATGATTATTACAAAAAGTTGCAATAGTGACAACTGGAGCTAATCTTAAAAAATAATCGTAGTTCGGATTGTTTTCTGCAACTTGAAAACATGAAGTTGGAATCGCTAGTAATCGCAAATCAGCATGTTGCGGTGAATAAGTACCTAAGCTTTGTACACACCGCCCGTCACACGCCGAAAATCTGTCTTTCTCGAAGCTCTTTATTTGGGAAAATAAGGATCTAAAGAGGGGTGGGTAATTGGGGTGAAGTCGTAACAAGGTAGCCGTAGGGGAACCTGTGGCTGGATAAAAAGATGAAAAAAAATTTGGGTTTAGTTACATTAAATCAGTTTTATGGTGTAGTACGGTAGTTATGTATATAACTACCGAAAACAAAATAAAAAAATAAATGATGCAGAATATATTAAACAGTTTATCACAAAAATTCGTCAGAATTGCTTCTGATGTACTTTTCACAATTATTGTGGAATTTAAATGGTGCTGGGAAACCAACCCATTATTTTTAGTTTTTATTATATACATATTATTTCACTTACTAATTTTTTTACTTTATTATTTATACCCTAAGCTTAAACGTGTATTTATTCGATTATTTCGTATGGTTAAATTGTTCATAAAAAAATTGATTTTTTTCTATCGTAAAGTAAAGTTTTATTATAATAGGGCAAAATTCTACTCAAAAAAAAAAAATCGTGCAATTTTAAAAAGGGATGCAAGAAATTTTTATGATCGAAAATCGGAACAATTTTTAGATTGGTTACCAGGATTCCTCTATAAAGTATATATAGTATGTTCAATTATTGTGGAAATTATTATATTTATATATCTTGTAATGTTACCTTATGGGTGTTATTATTGTGGGCAAGTATTTTTTGAAGAGTGGGCAAAGCTTTCCGTTTATACAATGCAAATGATTTATCCTTGGCCATTTTTTAAAAAAACCTGGGAATTTATTATTTGGTTTTTAGTAGAGGGAGCTTGGGGTTATATCTATGAATTAACCATCGAGTCCTCTGCCGAAAAATATGAATGGGTTGCTGTTGTATATGACAAAATGCGTAAAAAAATTATTAGCTGGTCATTAAGTATAAGCGCTAATAAAATTTGGTTTTGTCAGGTGTTTTATCCGGCATGGAAATCCGTTATCGACTTTACCATAGGTTTCTTATATATATCCTTTTATGTTTGGTTTATGCAAAAGGATTATTTAAAAACAGGAACCGGGCTTAAAAAAAAGTTTATAGTATGGATAGATTACCTTCTTGAAATAGGAGCCCAAAAATCTGTAAGAGTTTCCCAAAGATACGTAATTTTACCTCACTTTCTTCCAAAACTATGCTATTTTATGTATTTCCCTTATATGTTCTTCTACTTCTTCGAAACTTTTTCGGAAGGGCTTAAAACTTTTAAGGGTACGCCTTATGTGTATATTCCTTGCGAACATATACCACAGGTAAATTTTTATGTAGCATTTTTCTTTCAACTTTTGGAATTTACTATAGACTATTTATTTTTTTGCATATGGTGGTTTTATTTATTTTCAGAAGTTGATAATTGTCAGAAACTTAGTAAAACTTGGTCCCCGAAATACCCACATAGAAAAGCGATTGAGAAAATTTGGATGAATCCTCTAATTGCTGTAATGTGGAATCCAGAGGATGAACGTATCTGGGGTACTTACAGATGGCCTGTACATCGACGTGCTCTAAAAGTTTTTATTGATATAAGACAGGTTGCAAAACAAATGATTAATGGGAAACGCCCACTGTCCCTAATGATATATGTAAAGCTTTTTTATAGCTTTATACGTATATTTGATTTATCGCCCCTTTACCGTATTTTAAAAAAAAAAAAAAAATCAAAAATTGAACAAAAACAGCTATCAATTAAATTAAATGATAGTGCAAAAAAACGAAAGAATAAATACACAAGAAAGCAAAAAAGGTTATATAGTAAAAAACACAAAAAATTACGTAATACAACCCCATTTTCGTAAAAGTGCAACGCCGTTTTTAATCTAAAGCGCAAGCTTACATATATTATTATTTATAAATAATATCTATTTACAAACTATTGTATTATTTGATAAAGCTTTACAAGCAAACCAGTTTTATATACTTATTAAAATTTTTTTATTTATAATTTCAACAGTAATTTATAGTAATTATTTTTTCTTCTCTTAATTATGTATGCAACAACAAATTAATTTATATTAATAACTTTTATAACTATATCGTATCATAAGTAAAATAATTTTATTATATTAATTCAAACAAAATAAATTCCAAAAAATATTAAATAAATGTATCCAAAATAAAGCTAATCTTCAGATATGTGAGAGGAGGTTAGCATATTGATTAATGCACCCGGTATGTATTTACCGGAAGAAGTGACCATACAATGCGTACGGTGGTGTTTTTTCGTAGTTCCGTACGGTGCCTACGTGTGCCCGGATTGGTTTGATTCCCGCACCTCCACCCCACGCGCTCTAGGTGTATATCTGGGGAGATGCGGACTTCTTGGTCAGGTGTGAACCAGGGGGTTATTAAATATTTTTTGAATTTTTTAAATTAATAAAGAGTATTAGAGTGGATAACTTGGTTTGCATAATGTAAAAGGGCGTAATATCACGAAAGTTATAAAATATAATACCCTAAGAGAAAACTTAATTAACTATAATCCGCAACGAACTGAAACATCTAATTAATTGCAGGAAAAAAAATCAACCGAGACCTTGTTAGTAGTGGCGAGCGAACACAAGAAAGATATAAAACTAAGATAAAATTTTTAAACAAATTGAAAACTTTGGCACTACAGGGTTAAAGCCCCGTAAAAAATTTTTTTAGTTTTTTAAGTAAAACAAAACACGTGGAATTTTGTTTGAATATAGGGGGACCACCCTCTAAATCTAAGTATTATTGTAAAACCTATAGTGTATAAGTACCGTGAGGGAAAGAATAAATAATTGAAACCTAATACTTATAAGCAGTTGAAGTAAATAAAGAAATAATTTATAACAACGTACCTTTTGCATAATGGGTCAGCAAGTAAATAAAAATAGCAAGCTTAAATTTGGAGGCAAAATGAAAATGAAATGTAATTATTTAAGTTATTTTTATTTGACCCGAAACCAAGTGATCTATTTATGAACAAGCTGAAATTATAATAATATATAATGGAGGGCTGAACTCACATCTGTGGCAAAAGATGGAGATGATTTGTGAATAGGGGTGAAAGGCTAATCAAACTTGGACATAGCTGGTTTTCTGCGAAATCTATTTAGGTAGAGCGTTTTATAACTTTTTTACGGGGTAAAGCACTAACTAAGCTAGGGGGGCCCAAAGCCTTACCAACCTTAATTAAACTCATAATACGTAAAAAAATATAAAGCAGACAGATTGTGGGTGCTAAGGTCCATAATCAAAAGGGAAACAGCCCAGATTGTAAATTAAGGTCCCAAAATAAAAACTAAGTGAAAAAAGGATGTTCTTTAATTGTAACAACCAAAAGGTGGGCCTAGAATCAGCCATCCTTTAATGAAAGCGTAAAAGCTCATTGGTCTTTTTTACTGATTAGTAAAAGTTATTGAGCACCGAAAATGTAACGGGGCTAAAGTTTTTTACCGATATTACAAATTAAATTAAAAACAAAATAATGGTAGCAGAACGTTGTATATATTGTATTAATATTATTGAAAAATAATATAAAAATATTACAAGTGAGAATGCTGACATAAGTAGTTAAAATAAGGTATAAAAACCTTATCACCGAAAGCTTAAGGGTTTCTACGAAAGGATTAACCGCGTATGAGTTATACAGTCCCTAAAAAAACTACATATGTACTATTTGATGGGTAAAATAAATTATAATAATTTTAACGATATAAGTGACAAAATCGAATATTTTTTTTATTTTTAATAAAAAGAAATATTAAATTTTCAGGAAATAACTATATCATTTAGGATAATACTGTACCCTAAACCGACACAGGTAAGCTAGTAGAGTATACTAAGGTGATTGAGAGAACTATGTTGAAGGAACTCGGCAAATTGACTCTGTAACTTCGGGAGAAAGAGTACCTGTTAATATAGCGGGTAGCATAAAATAGGGGGTAGCGACTGTTTAATAAAAACACAGGACTCTGCAAAATTGAAAAATTAGGTATAGGGTCTGACACCTGCCCGGTGCCAGCAAGTTAAATGGAGGGGTGAATGCTCCAAAAATAAGCTCTGGTAAACGGCGGCCGTAACTATAACGGTCCTAAGGTAGCGAAATTCCTTGGCGGGTAAGTTCCGTCCTGCACGAATGGTGTAACGACTTCCCCACTGTCTCCAACATAAACTCAACGAAATTGGAATCTCCGTGAAGATACGGAGTATCAGCAGCTAGACGGAAAGACCCCATACACCTTTACTACACTCATTTATTGATTAAAAATTTTTTATGTGTAGAGTAGGTAGGAGCTTATAATACCTTAACGTAAGTTAATTGTTGAAGCAGAAATGAAACACTACCCTAAAAATATTTTTAATCTAATATAATTTTTTATAGACAATATATGATTGGTAGTTTCACTGGGGCGGTGGCCTCCTAAACAGTAACGGAGGCGCGCAAAGGTAAACTCAAATAAGTTGGAAATTTATTTTAGAGCGTAATGGTATATGTTTGCCTGACGGTGAGGCGTACATGCCGAACCGAGATAATTAATTTTATCGGCCATAGTGATCCGGTGATACTTTGTGGAAAGATCATCGCTCAACGGATAAAAGGTACGTTGGGGATAACAGGCTAATGACCCTCAAGAGCTCTTATCGACGGGGTTGTTTGGCACCTCGATGTCGGCTCATCACATCCAGGAGCTGAAAAAGGTTCCAATGGTTGCCCTGTTCGGGCATTAAAGTGGTACGTGAGCTGGGTTTAGAACGTCGTGAGACAGTTTGGTCCCTATCTACTGTTGATATTTGGAGAAAACAAAGAATCTGTTTCTAGTACGAGAGGACCGAAATGGGTTGACCAATTGTGTATTGGTTGTATAAACGTTAATATGCATCGCCAAGTAGCTACGTCAGGAAAAAATAATTGCTGAAAGCATCTAAGCAAGAAATTTCCCTTTTGATTCTCTTAGTTAAGTTAAAGACTATAACTTTGATAGGCTTTTTATGTAATATAAAGTAATTTATATATTTATAGTATAAAAGTACTAATAAAACGTACAATTTAAAGATAAAAATATTTAATAATATGAGAACGATTATTTTTAAAAATAATCATGTTGAAACACCCGATCCCATCCTGAATTCGATGTGTGAAAATTTTTCAAATCTCATAATACTCTAAAACTATTTAGGGGAACATGAGAACAATTTAATAAAACCAGTTAACTCAAATAATTCACTCGCTTGGTGTAATTTGGTAAACACGGTAGACTTAAAATCTACTCCTGACACAGGGTATTGGTTCAAGTCCGATAGCGGGTAGTTTGATATGCAAAATTATAAAATACAAAAAAAATTTAAACGTAATAATATTTGGGTGAATAACTCGCAATTTTTTAAATTTAAAGAGCGATTGAAATGGAGACTAAAAAAAAAAAAAAAATTATTACATAAAAGTAGAAACATATGGTTTAATATGAAATTGTATATAAAAAAAATTTTCAAAAATTTTTATCCTAATTTAACTGAAATACAATTAAAAAAATATATAGGCGAAAATATTTATCAATATTTAACTAAAGATAAGATTAAACATTCACAAAATACACAGATCATTAAAATCTATCACATATTAGAGAGTCGTCTTGATACAATGTTAATAAGAACAAATCTAGTAAAAACACCTAAAGCTGCTCGACAATTAATAATGCATAAAAATGTGTTTGTTGATAATAGACTTATAACTAATCCTGGCTATTTATTATCAAATGGCCAAATAATTCATATAAAAAAAATAAATATTGTATATTTAAAAATAAAAATAAATAATAAAAATAATGAATTTGTATATAAAAAATTTAAAACAATTTTAAAGAAACGCATTCTATTTAAAAATTATTATAAAAATTTTTTATTAAATACAACTATATATAATGCATGTCTACCTAGTTATTTAAAATATATAGTTATTCAAAACAAAAATTATAATTACCATACTTTCTTATTTAATACCCCTCGTTTAATTGAAATACCTTACCCTAATAAAATGTGGATCCATTCAATTTGTAAAAGAAGAACAAATCGTGTTAAATTATATATTAGTCGATTTAAAAGACAAAAATTTAAAAAAAATAAATTATATAAATTAAAAATAAAGAAAAGAAAAAAAATTATTATCATAGGTACTAGATTAAACACAATATATTCAAATATTAGATTACCCAAGAATTTATTAAAAATAAAAAAAAATAAAAAAAAAAAAAAGTTTACAATAGAAAAAAAAAAATAAATATAATTGGAATTATTATAAAAAAAAATATAATAAAAGAAAAAAACAATTAAATTTAATAAAAAAAAAAAAAATCAAAAAGAAAAAATATAATAAATTTATAAAGTTTGTTAAATCTTTTAAATTAAAAAGAAGAAAATTAACAAATATTAAATTATTATTAAAAAAAAAATTAAAAATAAATAAAAAAAAAAAAAAAACAAAAAAAAACATTATTAAAAAAAAAAAAAATTATAAAAAATAAAAAAATTAGGTTTAAACAAAAACTAAAAAAAAAACAAAGAAAAGAAAAAATTAAAATTTTCAGTAATAACTTTTTTAATATTTTACCTTGGTTTTATAAAAGATTAAAAAAAAGTCGTTTATATATGAAAAAATAAAATAATATTTCTGGAGGAATGGCTGAGTGGTTAAAGGCGGCGGACTGTAAATCCGTTGAGAAATCTACATAGGTTCGAATCCTGTTTCCTCCAAATATATTTAACAGCGTATATAAGTTAATTCGCAAACAATAATCATCTAAGACTTGTAAGAAATGGAGGTAATTAGAATCGAACTAATTTTTTATGCGTGCAAAGCATATGTTTTACCAAGTAAACTATACCCCCAATCTGTACAATAGTTTATTATACAGTACATTTAGCTTTTATCCAATTTATATAGTTCTTTGGATTTACGGCTTCTATCACAATAGGCATAAAACCGTGATTAACGCCGCATATTTCCGAGCATTGTCCATAATATACGCCTTCACGTTTTATGAACATACCTATTTGATTTAAGCGCCCAGGAATAGCATCACATTTTACACCTAATGATGGTATTGCCCAACTATGTATAACATCAGCAGCTGTTACAATAGCACGAATATGCGATTCAACTGGTAATAAAACACGATTGTCTACTTCAAGTAGTCTTAGTTGCCCAAGCTCTAAATCTTCTTCAGGTACCATATAACTATCATAGTTTAATGATTTTAACATAAATAGTTTATTATTTGAAATATAACCAGAGTCAATATAATCACAGTATTCATAACTCCAGTACCATTGGTGTCCAATAACTTTTAACGTAAGGGATGGATCTACCATTTCGTCCATTGAATATAATAATGCAAAAGACGGGATAGCAACCATCATTAAAATTAGACTAGGTGTTACTGTCCAAGCAATTTCTATAGCTGTTCCATGTACAATATTTGATGCAATAGGATTATTTGATTTAATATATAACATTAAAGTTCTAGTTAACATCCAAATTACAAAAATAGCGATAACAATTAAAAAAAACATTAAATCATTATGTAGATTAACAATACCCTCCATAATAGGAGTCGCTGAGTCTTGAAAATACAATTGCCATGTGTTTGGATGGTCTGCAAATATTTTGGTTAATAACATTATGAAATTAGGTAGATGATTTTTTTATTAGAAAGAGGCCGCAAAAACGCGTTTGTTGAGGGGGTACACGGGGCTACTGATCGTCATTGTCGTCAAATCGATCTAGGGCGTTTGCAATAATTGTAAGATACTCGTCCCAAGACAATTTACCCAAAAACATAGAGTCAATTTCAAATGGTTCATTTGGGTATCAACGAGTAAGAACTTGTTTGATGGCTTTTTTTGAAATATCTAAAATATCCAACTCTACATAACCATTTACTTGTACTGCAAATATTAATAAAAAAAAAGTCCTCCATTTTGTTATAATTATCTTTAGTCAAAATGAACCATTGAAAAAATCCTATAGCAGTCTTTAGTAGGATAAGATTACTAAAATCCATTTCTAGCCAGTAATTCACATTATTTAAGTCTAAATACCAAAAAAAATGTTCCCCCAAAATTCCAGCAAATTCCCTTCTAATTTCACGCCTAATTTCATTTACTTCTTTATCGGATAAACAATTTATCCTTTTCAACCAAATTTCTAAATCCAAATGAACAAATGAGAGGTAAAAACGCTGTTTTTCCTTAGGCAATGGAGTTAGTATTTCTTTTACACGCGGGTATGTAAGAGCTATCGCTAAATAAAATAATACTTTTAGTGTAAATTTTGCAGTTTTCTTTATAAGCCAAATCATTATTTGAGTTCTAGTTAATATTTAAATTGCTAAAATAGCTATAGCGATAAGAATTAAAAAAAAACATTAGATCGTTCCATCCATAATTATAATAGTCAAGTCTTGAAAATACAATTATAATTTTTTTTAATGTAAATTATAACATTGCTACATAAATTAAAATAAATATTTTACAGTGTTGGATATAAATATTTATTATATCCAACATGTGAAAATACCTTAATATCTATAAATTATCTATCAATTTCGCCAAACACAATATCTTGAGTCCCTATAATTGTAACAACATCCGCCAACATATGGTTTTTTGACATCATATCTAAACCTTGTAAATGAGCAAATCCTGGAGCCTTTATTTTACAACGATAAGGTTTATTAGTACCATTAGAAACCAAATAAACACCAAACTCACCTTTAGGGGCTTCAACAAAAGAATATGTTTCACCTTTTGGTACAGTATACCCTTCTGTATATAATTTAAAATGATGTATTAATGATTCCATTGATTGTTTCATTTCTGTTCGTGATGGTGGACTAATTTTATTATCATCCACTTTTATTGGCCCAGAACTTAATTTATTTAGTGATTGTTGAATTATATAACAGCTTTGCCTCATTTCTTCAATACGTATTAAATATCGATCATAACAATCGCCACGTATTCCAACTGGTACTTCAAAATCTAAATTATCATAAGTTTCATAAGCTTCATTTTTTCTTAAATCCCAAGCAACGCCAGATCCTCTTAACATTACACCACTAAATCCCCAATCTATTGCCTCTTTTGCAGTAACAACACCAATATCAACTAATCGTTGTTTCCATATACGATTATTTGTCAATAATTCCTCAAGTTCATTTATTTTATTTTCAAATTGAATTACAAATTCATAAATATCATTTGTTAATCCATTTGGTAAATCTTGTGAAACTCCACCTGGGCGAATATAAGCTGCATGCATGCGAGCGCCTGATACACGTTCATAAAATTCCATTAATTTTTCACGCTCTTCAAAACCCCATAATAAGGGTGTTAATGCTCCAACATCCATAGCATGGCAAGTAACAGCTAATAAATGATTTAAAATACGTGTTATTTCTGAAAAAATAACTCTAATCCATTTTGCTCTTAATGGTACACTACATTTTAATAATTTTTCAACTGCTAATGAATAAGCGTGCTCTTGAGCCATCATACTAACGTAATCAAGGCGATCAAAATAAGGTAATGCTTGATTATAATTTTTATATTCTATTAATTTTTCTGTTCCACGATGTAATAGTCCAATATGAGGATCGGCTTTTTTTACAATTTCTCCATTTAACTCTAAAACTAGACGTAAAACCCCATGGGCTGCAGGATGTTGTGGACCAAAATTTAATGTAAAATTCTTTAAACTATTGTTATTATTTATTAATTTATTATTTATCATTTAATACAAAATAATATATTTAATTCGTTATGTAGGAGAGAATGGGATTCGAACCCATAGAATTTTAACATTCTTTCGCTTAGCAAGCGAACGCTTTAAACCTCTCAGCCATCTCTCCTACTAGGGATTAATATTTATCCATGCAATAAATTTATTTTGTTAATACTAATAGTTCCTTTTATTCTATAGTATACAACCAGTAATGCCAATCCAATAGCTGATTCTGCTGCAGCTACTGTTAAAATTAATAATGCGTTAATTTGTCCTATAATATCATCTAGAAATACTGAAAATATAACAAATTGTAGGTTAATTGCTAAAAGCATTAATTCAATACTAATCAATAATATTATAATATTTCTTCGGTTTAATAATAATCCACCAATGCTTATAGCAAATATATACAGTGAAACAAATAAAAAATGTGATTGTTCTATTATCATAATTTAAAAAAAAATATTGTAGTATACTAAATATATATAATAAAGGAGGATCAAGAAAATAATAAAATCTCGAACAATAATTCTTATTTTGGATGTAATATTTCTAAATACAAAAATTATTCTATAAGCCTTTAGTTTTTTTTGAACATAATTATTTGGAATATTTTCGTCAAAATATTGAAGATAGAATATAGTGGCCAATATGCATTCAAAAGAACAAGGTATAAGTAATATCGAAATATATTGACCAGAGAATAAAAACACATGAGAATAAAAAATAAATGTATAAGTAAAAAAATAAAAAATAATCCCATAAAATAATTTAATTTCATTTAATTTAAATTCCGATATTAAAACTTTTGTAATATTATCGTTTAATAATAATGATTTAATTAAGAATTGTTCTATTTTTGTGATAGTATTAGAAAAAATATAGTTATTAAACTTTTTTTTTATTTTAATATTTCGAAAATACTTTATAATTATATAAGAGAAAAAAAAATTTATATTTTCACTTAAAGAGATAACAAAAGTTTTAAAATTATATCCGTGACTTTCCGCTATAAAACAAATGCGACACAATATTAGTGGTAAAGTGTCAGTAATAAATGAAATTACAACATTTACAGAAACAAGTTTTATATAATACACAAAAAGTATAGGATGCGTTAAAAAAAGCAATAAAAATTCCATATTGTCCAATACAAAAATTGATTTCCAAATTCTAATATTAAACTTTAATTGCGTATCTAAAAACTCTTCATAAATTAATCTAAATTTTTCAATAAAAAATGAATTAAGAATACTTTGCAATGGAGTAATAAATAAATAAACAAAGAAAAACTATGAAATCATACCAATAATTAATGTATTTTTACTGAATTTTAGTAATTTTTTTTTATAGCCTTGATTAAAATCTAATAAGAATAATACTATTAATAATAAAATTAAAATATGTAACATTATTTTTTAGAAACTATCCCGATGACTAGTCGTCTTCTTTGAAATTTTCTGACTTATGTTCAGCATTTGTACCATACTTTTGTTGACTTTGTTCATCATGTTGGCCTGTACAAATTTGTTAAACTTTCTTTAATTAAAGTGGCTGCAGATCCCAATGATTTTGCCGAAACACCATCAGGATAATTACGAGAAATTAATAAATTATAATATGTTATTTTCTTAGTTTTAGATTGAATATTTAAATTTAAAGTGCTCGGAAATGAATTACAAGAATTACTAAAAGTACGTATATACGGCATGTTTTATTTTTTGTTTGAGTTATTGTTATTAAATATATAATTTTCCATAATACCAGAAATAGGCAAATAAACTAAAAAAAATCCAAAATAAACTAATGTTGCTAATTGTCCAATTTGAATATATGGATATTCAACGACATTTCCACCAATCCAACCTAAAATCATACAATTTATAAAAAGAATCCAAAATGATTTTTTATAAGAAGATCGGAAAATAGAACTACGCACTTTTCCAAAATATAAATATGGTAACATAAATAATACAATAATTGCTGAAAACATTGCGATTACACCGCCTAATTTATCTGGAATTGATCTTAATATAGCATAAAAAGGTAAAAAATACCATTCTGGTACAATATGCGCAGGCGTTACCATAGGATTAGCCTCAATATAATTATCAGGATGTCCTAATAAATTAGGCGCGTAATAAACAAATCCAGAAAATATAATACCAAAAATAATCCACCCAACTAAATCTTTTAAATAAAAATATGGATAAAAACTTATTTTATCAATACCAATCATAATACCCAATGGGTTATTTGAACCGTGTTGATGAAGTGCAATCATATGTAAAAAGGCCAGTGCAGCAATTATAAACGGTAATAAATAATGTAAACTAAAAAAACGATTTAATGTAGCATTGTCCACAGAAAAACCGCCCCAAAGCCAGTAAACAATACTGTCACCAACTAATGGTATTGCGGAAAATAAATTTGTAATAACTGTTGCCCCCCAAAAACTCATTTGTCCCCAAGGTAATACATAACCCATAAAAGCGGTTGCCATCATTAATAAAAAAATAGCTACACCAACAATCCAAAGTTGTTGACGAGGTGCTATAAATGATCCGTAATATAGACCACGAAACATATGTATATAAATAACAATAAAAAACATAGAAGCCCCATTCGCATGTACATAACGTAAAAGCCAACCCCCAACAACATCACGCATAATATGCTCTACACTAATAAATGCAAGATCCACCTGAGGTGTATAATGCATTGCTAACAAGATTCCAGTAATTATTTGAATCCCTAAACAAATAGCTGCAATTGAACCAAAACCCCAAAAATATGTTAAATTTGAGGGTGTTGGGTAATCAATTAAGTGCTGTTTAAATATAGAAAAAATTGGATAATTAATTAATCTTAATCCTGAGTTATTAAAAAAATTTGTATACAATAGATTATAATTATTTATTTTCATAGTTAATACTTTAAATATTAATTAGATACTGATACTTCCTAGATAAGATTTGAACTTATAACATTGCGGTTAACAGCCGCACGCTCTACCATTAAGCTACTAGGAAATCATCATAAAACGAAATGTTTATATTAAACTATTATAAATATATATCCTGTATATATACTTAATATTGAAAAGATAAAAATACATTTTAATGCAAAATCAAACATAAGTCGAAGAATAATATTTTGATAATAATCTTCAAGTGTTGAATAAATCCCCAGTTCAATATGAACAAATAGCATAAAAAAAATAACAATTAATATATTCATATTTGACATTAATGGACTTAATATAAACAATGATGTTATTTTTTGAGTATACCATTCTTGTTTGCCTAATTTTATTCTGTTTAATAAATTCATTATATTTTAATTGGTTCTTTATCTATATTTTAATATAATTATACTTATTTATTAAGCTTTTTTTTTGATTTTTTTTTCCAGATTGAATTATTAAATAAATCATTAATTGTTACGAATATATAAGAGTATTGTATATTTGTAAAAGGTAAAAAAACAGAGCTATTATTTGAAGTAATGACTCGAAGGTACTTTAATGCAATATGATATTTTTTTTTCATTTTTTTTAATATTATTTAATACATATGAATTTTGAAAAAAATAATTACTTGTTTTATTACTTATAGTCTTATAGTCAAACATAGTTTCTAAATTATTAAAAAATTCAAAAAACAAAATACTATCAACTAATTTATCACGTTTTTTTAATAATTTTTTTTGTGTATATGAGTTTATTATTGGGTATATATTATGTATTCTTAATATTTTGAATCGTTTTTTTATTTTCAATATTTTAATCTTTTTTCTTAAACCCAAATATAGAATTGAGTTATTTTTATATTTTATTATTTTAAAGTTTTCTATCGTAAAACCTGTTATTTTTTTATAATTTAAAAGTCTATTATTTTGATTTTTATTAGTGTTAAAAAATAAAAAATATTTATTTTTTAAAAAAAAGAAAGAATTTAAATTTTTAAAAAATGAAAACAACATATATTATTTTATTCCCATTCTAGTGCACCTTTAAGCCATTCATAAATGAAACCAATTGTCAAAATAATTAAAAAAATAAACATTGATGTAAATCCAATTATAGTAGTTTGTTGTAAGGTTAACGCCCAGGGAAATAAAAAAACTACTTCCAAATCAAAAATAATAAATAAAATCGAAACTAAATAAAAACGAATATCGAATGTGCTTCGAGCATCTTCAAAAGGATTAAAACCACATTCATATGCAGAAACTTTTTCACTATCTGTTTTTTGCAATGCTATAAAGTATGAAGCACCAAAGATAATACATGCAAGTATAAAACTAACTATAAAAAAAAGAAATAAATCAAAATACTGATTATATAATATTACAATATTCATAATTTGTCAAAAAACAAGGGCAAAAGGAATTGAACCCTTATTCTTAATTTTGGAGACTAATGTTTTACCAATTAAACTATACCCTTATTAATAAATGAAATATAATAACATAATTTATATTATAATGCTCTACGTATTTAATACAATCGGGAAAGACGGGACTCGAACCCGCGGCTAATGGCGTGACAGACCACTACTCTAACCAACTGAGTTACTTCCCCAATATGTAAGTGCAATATTTATATCTGTATTAATAGATGATAACGGATTTGAACCGCTAACCTATTCGGTGTAAACGAACCGCTCTGCCAATTGAGCTAATCATCTTATGTTCGTTGGAATATAAAATATTTTATTTACTCTCTGACAGATTTGAACTGACGTTTTCACCTCGAAAAGGTGAAGTCCTAACCCCTAGACGAAGAGAGCAAATATATTAAACTGTTTTAATTGTTGTTTGAAAATTGCGATTAATTTGTTTATTTAAATCTTGTTTTTTAACATTAATTTTTTTATGTAAAGTTAATACAATTGCACCAATAAGACTAACAAGTAAAATTAATGCAGAAAGTAAAAAATAATACGCATATTGAGTATAAACTATAAAAAATTGATGCGAATTTGTAATATAATTGAACGAATTTATATTATAAAATAAATTATTTAATTGAATACTATAATTATTTAAAAATAATATTAATTTTTCTGAATCATTAAAGGTTAAAATTTCAGATAAATTAATAAAAGAATTATGCGGTATATTAATATAAATTAATGAGAATAATAATGTTATAAAAAAAACTTGAGCTCCAAGAATTATTTTATTTTTGAATTGATTTATTTTAATATTTAACATCATTATTACAAATAAAAATAAAATTGCAATAGCACCTAAATAAACAACTAAAAATAACATTGCTAAAAATTCAGCACCTAACATAATCAAAAGACCTGCTGCATTAAAAAATACTAGTATTAAATAAAAAACTGAATAGATTGAACTATTTGTAGTAATCGCAATAAAGCTACTAATAATTGCACCTAAAGAAAATAAAAAAAAAAATAAATATGATGAAATTATTAACTCCGGTGTATACATTAAATGATTATAATATAAATAATAAATACATAAAATTATTAAATTACATCCAAAGGATGGAATGGGATTCGAACCCATGGCATTGTGTATGCGCTAGTTTTCAAGACTAGTACTTTAAACCGCTCAGACATCCATCCTATAATTTAATTATTAATTTTGTTTTTATTTAAAATAGTAATAAAATGAAAAAATGAATACGTATTAAAATTGAGTATTTGAATTAGATATATAGTATGAAAACAAAGTAGATTTATTAATATTTGTTGATTAGTTTTATTTATTATATTATCCAAATAAAATTCATTTAAATAAATATATCTTAAATTGTTTTTTAATATTGTATTTTTTACTAATATTTGATTTTTTTGTAAATAATACTTCAAATCATTATAATTAGCAAAAGTAATATATTGATTTACGCCAACAAAAGTATTTTTTAAAAAACAAGTTTTTTTTGAAAATTGAATTTTCATTTTTGTATTTTTAGATGTATTTAACTTAAAACTATTTTTTTTTAAATTAAATGGTTTAAATTTTTCCGTCATTATTAGATCCGTTATCGAAGAATACTTATATATAAAATTTTTTTGATTATTTAAACCAGTGTTTAAATTATTTAAAAAAATAATATATTTATTTTTAAATAATTTTTTAGAATTATAAAAATTTTTTTTTTTATTTACCAACATATTTTATAATAATTTTTTTAAATTTGTTTAGAAGTGGAATCGAACCACTGACCCAAAAATTTTCAGTCTTTTGCTCTACCAACTGAGCTATCTAAACAGTGGTTAATATATATATATATATATATATATATAATATTATATAAAAATTTATGGAGCGTTTAATTACAAATATTTCAAATTAGCGAAAGTAGGATTTGAACCTACGCCACGAGGAGTATGATTCCACTGTTATAGCCGCTAAACTATTCCGCCAAAATATATGCAATGTCTATATATTAATTTTTTTTTTTTCCTGGTTTTATTTTTATAACGTCTGTTGTAAATAGAATACCTTTCCCAGAATAAATTTCAGGTATTTTTAAAAATTGAATTTTTTTTGAAAAATTTGTAACAGTTTGTTTATTATTACCTTGAATTATTATTTTATTTTTTTTTCTACACGAAACGGTTAATTCATTTGGTATTTTAATATACAATTTATGACTAAAACCTAATTTAAATTTTAAAAAGAAAATATTATTTTTTTTAATTAAAAATTTAAAAACGCGAAAACCTAAACCATTTAACTTCAATACTTTTTTATAAATTTGTTTATTTTTTATTAAGAATTTATTAATAAATGAAGAATTTTTTTTATTTAATAATTTTTTAGATAAAAATCGTAATCTGCCGGTTAATTGGTTAAATTGAGTTTTTAATAAATTAAAATATCCCAATGTTTTTTTATATAAAATGTCCCCTTTTCCATAATTTTGTTGTTTTTTTATTAAAATAACATGTCTATTTTTAAAAATGAAATATTTTGTTAATAAATTGTTTTTTAAATAATATTTAGTTAATATATTCATTGTATACAACAAATTTCTTAATAATTGTGACGAACTACACCAATGATTTTACCATTAGAGGATAATTCTTTAAAAATTATGCGTGATAAATTGTATAAAGATAATGAACCACGGCTTCTTCCGGAAATAGAGCAACATTTAATTATATTAATGGATGTACCTTTTTTTAAGATTTTAGAAAATTTTTTTAATATATATAATCTTTCTTTATTTGTTAAATTTTGAGATCGCAATAAAAATAATAAAATTCTTCTTTTTATTTCAAATTTTACAGTGTTATATCGACGAATTTTATTTTTATAAATATTTATTTTCATATATCGTATTATTGAGCAATTGGGAATTGTATAGAACTTAAATAAAGTAATATATTCTGATTGTTTATGTTTTGATATTTTACAAAATTAATAAAAACATTAATTCCAAAATTCATGTCAATTTTGGAATATTGATTCTCAATATCTTCAAAGGGGATTATAGAATTTAAACCAAAAGCGAAATTTATGTTATTTTGATTTAATTTATATTTATATAAATTTAATGCTTTTACTTTAGGAAAATATAAATAAATTAATTTATCTAAAAAAATTAATGCATATTTGTTTCTTAATGTAGTTTTACAACCTAAAACCTGCTTTTTTCGTAATTGATATGCAGAAATAGCATTCTTTGAAATAGAGAAAACAGGCCTCTGAAATGACATAAGTTCAAAACACCCATATAAAGGATACAATAATGTTTGATCGTGTACTAATTTTTTTTGACTAGACTGAATAATTATACTCTCTTTTTTTGGAATTTTATAAATATTATTTATATTTAAACGGGAAATTAATTCATAATTTACTATATGATTTATGTGATACTGTAATCTTAACATTTTATAATCTACGTGATTTTTTTTGCCTACACCCACCATGTGCTATGGGAGTATTATCTTTTATTTTTAAAAAAAAAAGTTTTGCTTTTCTTAATAATGCAATACATGTCCTACGTTTTTTACGATTTATACCTTTAAAATATAAATAAAACTTGTACAGATTATATTGTATAATTTTTTTTATAACATAGTCAGTTGTTAATTCAACGGCATATAGAGAGGATCTTTTTGATTTTTTAAAGCCAACCATTCCTGAAGAGATAATAGATAAAACTTTATTTCTTTTATCTGTAATTGTGAATAATATATTATTCGAAGTTATTTTTATATACAATTTGCCAATATTCTTAATTTTTTTTTTGGTTTTTTTTAATGATTTTGATTTTTTTTTTTCTACAGTAATTTTTGTTTTAATAACTTTATTTGGTTTTTTTTTTAATTGTTTTAATACTTCCATTGAATTTTTTTTACATTAAACATATTTAATTTTTTTTTTAGTCTGCGAATTTGTATGAGTTCTTTGACCACGTACTGGTAATTTTAATGTATGACGTATTCCACGATAACTGCTTATTTTTACCAAATTTTTAAAATTTGATTTTATTTGATTTTGCAAATCAATACCTACATTATAATTATTTTCAATATATTGCGATAATCGAATTATTTGATTTCTGTTTAATTGTTTAACTTTATAAAATGGGGTAATTAGTAGCGCATTACATATTTTTTTTGCCCTAAACTTACCTACCCCAAATATTTTTTGCAAACCTGCAAAAACATAATCATCTAAAGGTAAAAAAACACCAAGAATATGCATAAATTAATTTAATAGGAATACAGGTAAACCATCAAAAGATAGCAAAAATCCTGCTGTAAAAAATAACCAAGCTAAGCTAAAAGGTAAAAATACTTTCCAACCTAAGTACATAAGTTGATCATAACGATAACGCGGATATGCTGCACGGACCCATATAAAGATAAACGCAATTATCGCTATTTTTAAACTAATCCAAAAATACCCTGGTATTAAAACTAATGGATAAATATTTGCTATCGGATACCATCCACCTAAAAATAAAATAGAAATCATAGTACTCATTAATAAAATATTCGCATATTCACCTAAAAAAAAAAGTGCAAATCCCATAGCAGAATACTCAACATTATACCCAGCAACTAACTCCGCTTCAGCTTCAGGTAAATCAAAAGGCGCTCGATTTGTTTCTGCTAAAGCCGAAACAAAAAACATAATAAATAACGGAAAATGCGGGAAAATAAACCAAATATTATGTTGTGCTAAAATAATTTTATTAATATTTAAACTACCAACACATAATATAATAGATATAATTATTAAACCTATACTGATTTCGTAAGATATCATTTGGGCTGCTGATCTTAAAGATCCAAGAAAAGCATATTTAGAATTGCTAGACCATCCTGACATTATAATACCATAAACAGCTAATGAAGATACAGCAAATAAATAAAGTATACCTACATTAAGGTTACAAAATACGGTATCCCAATCGAAGGGAATTACTGCCCAACCCATGAGACTTAGCATAAATGTAAGGATAGGTGCAAATAAAAAGATAAATGTATTTGCATTATTTGGCAAGATAGTTTCTTTAATTAAAAGCTTTAAACCATCCGCTAATGGTTGTAATAATCCCCAAAAACCAATAATATTAGGTCCTTTTCGTTGTTGCATACTTGCCATAACTTTTCGTTCAGCTAAAGTTAAGTATGCAACAGCAATTAATAATGGTATAATTATAGTCAACGTACTTGCTATAACTTTTACAATTGAATAGACTATTTGCATTTAGAAAACTTTAAATTAATAAATAAAGATATTATTAGATACAACGCTAAATATATAATTTTATTTGTATAAGCGGAATGTCGGGCTCGAACCGACAATCAATGCCTTGGCAAGGCAGCACTTTACCTTTAAGCTAATCCCGCAAAATTAATTTTATTTTAAAATAATTTTAAATTTAATGGCAGACTTTTTTGAAATATATATTTTAATTCTTTTGCAATAGAACCTCTAATTCTGTTACCAGCTGCAACATTCTTTTTATTTAATAATAATGCACCATTTGATCTATGTTTTATTGAAATACCATTGAATTTGATACGTTTTTTCTTTAACCTATAAATTATAGCACTCAAAACCTCGCCTTTTTTATTTTTGATTGCGATTTTACTTTTTTTGTAGAAATAATTATTTTATCGCCAATTGTACTCTTTGATTTTGATTTTAATAGTTTAATACATTTAACAATTTTTACACCAGAATTATCTAAAATTTTTAAACGTGTTCCAAATTGGATCATTATAATAAATTTATATTTAAACAATAAGTAAGCTTAGCAGGAATTGAACCCGCACACTTTCCGTTATGAGCGGAACGTTGTAACCAATTCAACTATAAGCTTATTAATTAAAAAATTAAATTTAATTTCTAATATACCCCGATTATAGTTGTTTTTATAGATAATTTGGAACTCGCATATTTTAGTGCGTTCTTGGCTAAATTAGGTTTTACCCCACCTAATTCGAAAAGAATCCTACCTGAGCCAACACAGCAAACCCAATGATCTACGTTACCTTTACCCTTACCCATACGAACCCCAGATGGTTTTTTTGTTATTGGTTTATTCGGAAAAACACGCAACCAAATTTTACCAGATCGTTTTACAACACGATTTATTGCTATTCTTGCAGATTCTAATTGAGCGGCAGAAATATACCCAAAATCGATTGCTTTAATTGCAAAATTACCAAATTTTATACTAGTTACTGAATTTTCTTTTTTTATACAACGACTTTTTTGAAATTTCTTATATTTTAATTTTTTTGGTTGTAGAAGCATTTTTACTATTATTGCTTAAATTTTTAAATTTAAGAGGACGTAAATACACCCAAGTTTTTATACCAATATTCCCCCTTTTTGAGAATATTGTTTTATAGGAATATATTATATTTGTATTAATTTTGTGTAAAGGCAATTGAGTTTTTCCTCCAAAAGGATTATTACTCTGTATCCATTCTGTTCGAGCAATTTGAGACTTACCTAATCTTCCAGACAAATTAATTTTGGCACCCATAATACCATGTTTAAATTTTTTTTGAATGTGATATACGATTGTTCGAAAAATAAATCTATAATTTTTTCTTTGTTTAAAGTATCGAGAAATTAAAATATTAATCATTTCTGGATATAAATTTAAACTTTTACTTCTATATAAAATTAATTTCGTTTTTAAACCGGTTATCGTAACAATCCACTTTTGAATTTTTTTTAAAAGAAATGTTATTTTTTTTTTTAGTTTTTTTTTTCTATATTTAAATTTACTTCTCCTACGTAAACGAAGTTTTGTTCGTGTTTTAAAGAACCATGGTTTGCGAAATGAGAATATTTTTAGAAATATAATTATATTTGAAATACTTTGATATATAATAATATCTGAAAAAATAATTTTCATTTTTTTAAAATAGATTTTATATATTTTTTTATAATATAATCCTGATTAAAACGTGTAGCATATGCTCCAAGAGTTAAACCGATAGACGAGTGTATCGTTGTTTTATTTAAACGAAATAATATTGGATTTATTTTTTTGCCCATTTTCTTAAATTTTTTTTATTTTTTTATGATTACATGGTAATTTTGTTAAACAAAATTCTCCAAGTTTATGTCCAACCATATTTTCAGAAATAAATACCTGAGTAAATTTCTTTCCATTATAAACACCTAATTTATAATTCACCAAATCATGTGTTATCGTTAAGTCCCTTGACCAAGTTCTACTAATATAATTTTTTATAATTTTATTGTATTGAATAACTTTAAGAATAGAAGTATTAAGAAATTGACCTTTCCATGAAGAACGGGACATAAGTAAAAATAAAAGTTTAAATTCGTTTTTTAATATATAATATTTTTTATTTTTACTAAAAAAAACAGTTGGTTTACCTTTTGTTATGCGACTATATGGAGTTACAGAAGGTCTTCCTCCATTAGTTCGACCACCATGAGGATGATCAACTGGATTCATAGCAATACCTCTAACCATTGGACGGCGATTTAACCATCTAGAACGACCAGCTTTTTCTATTTTTTTTAGTTTATGATCTGGATTTGATAAAACTCCGATTGTTGCTTTACTGAAGCTACATACCAATCTGATTTCACCTGATGGAAGACGTATTGCTGTATATTTTTGATTTTTAATATTTTCTATATGAGTTTTGTATTTATTGTTTAATGGTTTATTATGTGCCATAATTTGTGCATATGTACCTGCAGAACGAACTAATTGGCTCCCCTTGTTTATTTTTAGTTCAATATTATTTACTAATAAACCTGGATTTATGTTGAAAATATAATTTGAGTTCCCATTTTTTATCATTAAAGTAGAGTCTAATATTTTGTCTGAATTAAATATGACATCACCAATATTTGTTCTGTTTGGTAGTATTATATTTAATAAAAAACCATAATAATTATACGCTGTTCCTATTATTGTAGAACGGTTTGGATCATATTGTTTATTTATAATTAATGAAATTTGCTTAAAATGACGTTTATAATCGATAATATAATAATTTTTTTTATGTCCACCGCCACGATGTTGAATGGTTTTAACACCAGTGTTATTTCTACCACCTTTTTTAATACCCAATTTACAAGGTGATTTAAGTAATTTTGAAACAACTTTTATATTATTCATTTTATTAAAATACTTTGATTTAGTATTATATATTTTTAATCATAAAAATTAATTTTTTTATATTTAAAATATAATCTAAAACATCCATTAACATTAACCACGGGGCGAATAAAGAGGATTGAACTCTTAACTTTCAGAATCACAACCTGACACTCTAACCAATTAAGTTATATTCGCCCACGACCAATCAATTAAAATAAAAAATTAAATTTAATTATTTATTACATTGCAAATAAAATAAGGAATACAATCATTAAAGCAAATAAGGCAATAGCTTCTGTTAAAGCAAAACCTAAAATTGCATATTTGAATAAATCTTTAGTTAACGATGGATTTCTAGCTACAGAGTTGATTAGTGAACTGAATACGTTACCAATACCAATACCTGCTCCAGCTAATGCTATAGTAGCTAAACCTGCACCAATTAATTTTGCACTTTCTAACATGAATAATATTAAGTTTATATAATAATAAAATATAATTAATAAATATTATTTTAATTATATTTTATTTTTTCTTGATTTATTTATACCAAACTATTTTATTTTTATTTAATAAAATTGCTAAATATAGTTTTATTTAACACAATTGAATTAACCTTTAATGTAGTATTATTATTTTGACAAACGCCAATTAATGATTTATTTGTATGTTTTTCAAACCATACTAAAAATAAAATAAGCTTTCGCATTTTTTTTGAAGATGAAAACAAAGGAATTATACAATAGATATTTATTAAATAAAAAGTTACAAAACAAAAAAAAAACCAAGTAATTTGAGATAAATAGATTGTTAAATCTAATTGAGGCATTAACGTTCGTTAAATTTAAAAATAAAATTTTAATTTATATTATAAATTTTATTAAGTACGGTTTGTATAATTTCAATGCTTCTCTCCTTTTTTATGAAGAAAAAATCAGCTGACGCGTTAAATAATTGGTTTATATAATACGATAAGTAATAAACACATTTGTTTTTTATTGAATTACCTAAAAATAGAACCAATACAGTGTAATTATAATTTAAATGAGTTTGAGAATATTTATTAGAATTTTTATCTAAATTATTTAAACTCATTAATCGTTTTTTTACATATATCATAGTAATAAATTTATACATAATACTAGTAATAAATTGTAATCTTTGTGTTTCTAAATTAAATTTAATTTGAGACGGCATTTTTTTAATTCGAATAACGTACACGAGCAATATAAAAAAGCAAAAGAGAACAATTGATTCTTCTTGTAATACAAAAAATTCTTTTGCCAATATAAAAAACACAACTATTGGGAGTAATAAACGGTTTAGCCATCGACCTAAATACGATTTAATACGCATTAAGTTGACTTAGATGTCATCCTTTATTAGGTCAATAAGAAAAAATATTGCCATCATGAACATCAAGTCACTTGATACGTAAATTAATTCGTATTTGACTCCTAAAAAAAACATTAAACCGAGTACACTAAGGAATAATACTAATACTAAATCACTTTTTCGTCTTGGATCCATTTTTTTTTTACAGATAATGGGACTCGAACCCATAAAAATTGCTTGGAAGGCAATCAATTTACCATTAATTTATATCTGTTGGGGTAGATGCTATAATTTATAGTATATATATCTTATATTAAACTTCCTAGATAAGACTTGAACTTATAACATTGCAGTTAACAGCCGCACGCTCTACCATTAAGCTACTAGGAATTAAAAATAGGTTACATTTTACACACATTATAAATATTTTATAATCTAATTTTTTAATGATGAACCAATTACTGCTAGAATAAATATTAAAACTAAATTAGTTGAAACATACAACATTTTCTGTATTATTACAATAACAGTAAATAAAGTTATTGTAATACCTAATAGTATTATAAATAAATAATGATACATTAGGCCAGATTGTATGCTACTTATGTTCTTTGATAAATACGTAAAATTTGTTATTAATCCAGTTGGTCCAAATATTTCTAGTATACCACGATCAATGAATTTAAATGTAATTTTATACCCAAAAGATATAATCGGTAACGCAATAAATTCATTATAGATTTTATCAAAATACCAACGTTTATTTAAAAAAGTATAAAATTTTATGTAAAATATTTTTACTATAAATATTTTTTTAATTAAAAAATTATAAAAGCAGAATGCAATAATTAACCCCCCAAAACTAAAAACAACAGGTGTTAATTTATTATAAACTGGAATAAATTCAGATTCTAAAACAAAATTATTTTCCGGTAAAATAAAAATCGAATTATTCCAAAACGATGTTCCTACCCCAATAAACATATCACGAAAAAGATAACCTACAAAAATACTAGCTAAAGCCAAAACACCAAGCGGAAATGTTATAAAAAAATTACTTTCTGATGCATGACTATAAGTGTGCTTATATCCATTTGGTTTTGCTAAAAATGCCCAAAAAATAAGCCTAAATGAATAGAATGCTGTACAAAATGCCGATAATACACCTAAAATATATGCAAATGTACCTTTAATTAAATAAGTTGAAAATGTTAACTCTAGAATCATATCCTTAGAATAAAAACCAGTTAAAAAAGGAAATCCGGTCAATGATAAAGAACCAACTAATAACATAGAATAACTAAATGGTAATATATAAGCTAATCCACCCATTTTTCTAAAATCTTGCTCATCATGTACTGCATGTATCAAAGAACCTGCAGTTAAAAAAAGAAGAGCTTTAAAAAAAGCATGATTTGCTAAATGAAATAAACTTGTTGAGTAACCAGAAATACCACAAACAAAAACCATATAACCTAATTGACTACAGGTTGAATACGCTATTACACGCTTAGCATCATTTTGTAATAAACCAGTAGTTGCTGCAAAAAACGCAGTTAAAGCACCTAAAATTGTTAAAATGTCAAGAGCAGTCTCCGAAAATTCAAATAAAAATGAACAACGAATAATTAAGAATACACCTGCTGTAACCATTGTTGCTGCGTGTATCAATGCTGATACCGGTGTTGGACCTTCCATAGCATCAGGCAACCAAGTATGTAGCCCAATTTGAGCAGATTTACCAACAGCACCAATAAATAATAGTAAGCAAATACAAGTAATTAAATTTATTTTTATATTAAAAAAATAAAATGAATTATCCACAAATAGTAAAATGCTTGAAAAAATCACATGATAATCAAGACTTTTACATACATAAAAAAGAGCCATAATTCCTAAACTAAGTCCAAAATCACCTATTCTATTCATAACCATTGCTTTTAAAGCCGCTTTATTTGCTTGTATACGATTAAAAAAGAAATTGATTAATAAATATGAACACAATCCAACACCTTCCCATCCAACAAACATCTGTACCATATTATCTGCTGTTACCAAAATTAACATAAAAAATGTAAAGAATGACAAATAACTCATGAAACGACCTAAATGTGGATCAGATCCCATATATTCAATTGAATAAAAATGAACTAAAAAACTAATAGAGGTAACCACAATAAGCATTGTGCAAGTTACACTATCAAATAAAAATCCCCAAAATACTATTAAATTCTCACCGAATAACCACGGTAATGTTTGAATATAACATGAATTTTGCAATAATGCAATATAGTAAAAACTTTTTATTGATAAAATAAACGTAAATCCTAAAAGACTGGTGCATATATATGCAGCGTATTTATTTCCAATAAAACGAACAAAAAAAGCGACTAGTGCGCTTATAAGTGGTAAGAAAACAAGTGTAAGATACATGGTTTAATTTTAGATTAAAAAATATATATTAATTAATTTATTAAATTCACTACTACTTGAAAAAAAAAATATAATAATATAAAAAACATAGTATTTTGGGCTTAAGTAGACTTGAACTACTGGCTTTACGCTTATCAGGCGTATACTCTAACCAACTGAGTTATAAGCCCAAAATGGTAAAAATAAATTATCTTTTATAAAATAAAAAATTAATGTAAATAAATTACATCATTTAAATATATACAAATTAATACGCTAAAAACATACGCCTGTAAAACGGCAACCCCCAATTCTAAGACATAAATAGCTGTTATTATAATAATAGGGACTATTTCAAGCATATAAAAAATACCACCAATTTGTAACATAATATATGCAAAACCGGCTAAAATTTTTACAAGTGCATGTCCTGCCATCATATTTGCAAAAAGTCGAATAGCTAAACTAAATCCACGAGATATATAACTAATGGATTCAATAACAAAAAGGAGTGGTAATAGTATTATAGGTACACCTTTTGGTATAAATAAAAGTAAGAATCTAATCCCATGAGTATAAATACCATAAATTGTTAACCCTATAAAAAATGATAAAGATAACCCTAATGTTATAATAATATGACTTGTAAATGTAAAAGAAAACGGAACCATTCCGATTAAATTACCTAAAGCAATAAATAAAAATAAAGTAAATACTAAAGGAAAAAACAATCTTCCCTTTTTGCCATTAATTTCAGTTACTAAATTGATAAATAAAAAATCATAAATTGATTCTACAAATACTTGCCAACGATCGGGAAAAACTTTTTTAAAGCTTATTGCGCCGCCTGCAATAAGTAGTAAACAAAAACATGTTAATAGCATATAGAACGATGAATTTGTTAGTGAGATAGTGTATTTTGGTCCAAATAGGCTAAATGGAAATAATGTAACTATATTGAATTGTTCAATGGGGTTTGATAACATAAATTTTAATTATAACTATTAGAAATAAACATAAGAATATATGTAAAAAAAAAAATATATATATATATACATAATTATATACATAATCATGATTAACAAATTGAAAATAATATCGCCTCATTTAAATATATACAATTTAGAATTGCAATCAGGATTATCTATATTAAATAGAATTTGTGGTTTAATACTAACGTTATTTATATTTTATTTCATAATAATGGATACTTTATTATATGAAACTTTTATAATTACTCATTTTTCATATATTCTTTATTATTTATTTGACTTAATACAGGAAGAATATGAATTTACTATTGGTGTGACAATGAGTTTAATCATACTAATACATTTCTTTTGTGGAATTCGCCATATAATCTGGGATTTAAATATAGGTTTAACAAAAAAAGCATTAAAAATCAGTCATTTAATAATTATTACTATTATTTTAACTTCGCTTACACTTGATGTTTTTTTCCAAACATTATTTACTTTAATAGATAATAACTATTTTGAATTAGAATAATACTAAGAATTTGTTTTTTCCAATTTATTTTATGCCAACAATAAATCAATTAACTATAAATCGAAGACACAAAAAAAAAAAAAAAAGTAAATCACCTGCATTAAAAAAATCACCCCAAAAAAAGGGGGTTTGTCTACAAGTAAGAATAACTACACCAAAAAAACCTAATTCTGCAAAAAGGAAAGTTGCTCGAATAAAGCTTAAAAATAACAGAACAATAACGGCATATATACCTGGGGAAGGCCACAATTTACAGCGTTATTCTAATGTACTAGTTCGCGGTGGGCGTGTAAAAGATTTACCTGGGGTAAAATATCATATAATACGTGGTAAATTTGATCTGGTAGGAGTGAAAAATAGACGATCTAGCCGTTCTAAATATGGTATTAGGAAAAGGATGTATTAATATTTTTTATTTTAATTTCCTATAAAAATAATTTATAAATTCATTTAGTATAATAAAACAATGATTAGCTCAAAATTTTTGGTACTAAAAATTATCAATAATTTAACAAAAAATGGAAAAAAATTCATGGCTGAACGAGTGATGTGTAACTTACTTAATTTATTACAAAAAAAATATAATATAAATCCAATAAAAATTTTATGGATTGTTTTAAAAAAAATAAAACCAAGTGTTGAAATGATCAATAGACGTAAAAGCGGTAAGATCTATCAAATACCAAAAATTATAAAACCAAAAAGACAGCTTAAAATAGCAATTAAATGGCTATTTAATAATAACTATTCACAAAAAAAAAATACATTAGAATATAATTTATTCAATGAAATCAATGGTATTATTAATCTAAAAAGTGAATGTTTAAAAAAAAAAGAAAAACTTCACCGATTAGCGGAATCCAATAGAATTTACTTGCATTATCGTTGGTAATTGTAAAATAATTACTAAAAACTATATACATACAGCAGAATTAATATATGATCAAAATTTACATTTTCTCACATTACTTTTTAGCGATAAATTTTTTTGTAAAAACAATAACCTATTGTTTAAGCTTAAAAAAAATACCTTTTAAAGTATACCCTCAACCAAAAAAGTGTTCAATATTGACTACATTAAGATCCCCTCATGTAAATAAAAATTCAATGGAACATTTTAAAATAGAAAAATTTAAATATATAATCGAAATTAATAACATAAACAACAAAATATCTAAAAAAATTTTTAACAAATTATATTATTATTGTCCAGCTGGTTTAACTTTTTATATTAAATATCAAACAAATGAGTTTAAAAAATAAATAATTTAATAATTTTGGGTGTATAGCTCAGTAGGTAGAGCATTTGACTTTTAATCAAGTGGTCTTAGGTTCAACCCTAATACACCCAAAATAAAAGATATTTTTAATACTGTAACATATATTTTAATTACTTCTATGGTGAAACTGGTAGACACAAAAAACTCAAAATTTTTTGCCGAAAGGTGTGTTGGTTCAAATCCGACTAGAAGTAATTTATTTTAATATTTCTTTATTATATATAAATACAGTTTAGTCGTAATTTTGACTAAACTGTATTATATTTATTTAATTTAAATTAATTTTTTTTTTTTTTTACTTTTACTGGAATAATAGGTAATTCCTCAAATAAATGAGTTTGAACTGGACTACTTAAAACCCATTCAATATTATGACTTTGTTTGTTGTTTCCTTTTTTTTCATCAAAAACCCATGGGTTATTTTCACATGGTTCTCCTGAAGTTAAAGTTTTATAAACAACGTAGAAGAAAAATATAGCACTTACAACACTAATATATGAGCCATAACTTGCTACAGCATTCCAACCAGCAAATGCATCTGGATAATCGGGAATTCTACGAGGCATTCCGGCTAACCCTAAAAAATGCATAGGAAAAAATGTCATATTTACACCAATAAAGGTTGAAAAGAAATGAATTTTACCTAATAATTCAGGGTATTTTAAACCACTTATTTTACCTATCCAATAATAGAAACCTGCGAACATGGCAAATACAGCACCCATAGATAATACATAATGAAAGTGTCCAACAACATAATAAGTATCATGAAAAGCTATGTCAAGACCAGAATTTGATAATACTATACCAGTCAATCCGCCAATCGTAAATAATAAAATAAAACCTACTGCAAATAACATTGGAGTATGTAAAACAATTGAACCACCCCACATTGTAGCAATCCAACTAAAAATTTTAATTCCTGTAGGTACAGCTATAATCATTGTTGCAGCTGTAAAATAAGCACGAGTATCAACATCTAATCCAACAGTATACATATGATGAGCCCAAACAATAAAACCTAAAATACCAATTGATAACATAGCGTAAACCATACCTAAATAACCAAAAACTGGTTTATTCGAAAAAGTAGAAATTACATGGCTTATTATACCAAAACCCGGAATAATTAAAATATAAACTTCTGGATGACCAAAAAACCAAAATAAATGTTGATATAATATTGGATCTCCACCCCTGCTGGGTCAAAGAAAGTTGTGTTAAAATTTCTATCAGTAAGCAACATTGTTAAAGCTCCGGCAAATACAGGTAATGATAATAGTAATAAAAACGCTGTAATTAATATAGCCCAAACAAATAAAGGAAGTTGATGCATTTTTAAACCCAATGCTCTCATATTAAAAATAGTAGATATAAAATTAACAGCACCTAAAATACTACCAGCTCCAGATAAATGTAGACTAAATATAGCCAAATCTACGGATGCACTTGAATGTCCCTGAATTGCAGCCAGTGGCGGATATACCGTCCAACCAGTACCAGCACCTGTTTCAACTAATGCCGAGACAGTTAGTAATAAAAGTGATGGAGGTAGCACCCAAAAACTGATGTTATTTAGACGAGGAAATGCCATATCGGGAGCACCGATCATAATTGGAACAAACCAATTTCCAAAACCTCCAATTAATACAGGCATAACCATAAAAAGACCATTATGAACGCATGAGCGGTAACAATTACATTATATAATTGATGATTTCCAGCTAAAATTTGATTTCCTGGATTTGCTAATTCCAAACGAATTAAAAAAGAGAATGCTGTTCTAATAATCCTGAGAACGCTCCAAAAACTAAATATAAAGTACCGATGTCTTTATGATTTGTAGAATACAACAACGATGAATGAACGCGTCCATAGTTTATATATATAACAATATTTCATATTGTTAATTATAATGTTTTCATTATAATTTTTCAGGGTGGAAGGATTTGAACCTTCGACCTTCTGTACCCAAAACAGTTACGCTAACCAAACTGCGCTACACCCGATATTTAGATAAAATGATAATATTTTTTTATTATACTAAGATATACTGGCAATATTATTATGATTATAATACTATTTAATTTGTTAAATTGACATGATTATAATATCTAATAGAACATTAGGCATAAAAGAAAAAAAGTATAAATAATAAAATTAATCCTAATATAATGATTTTTCACGATCTATATCTAATAGAATTGAATAATTATTTATTTTTTCAAAATACATGCTTTTATCACGCGCAAATAATAAACAAGAAACGGCACTAGTTAGTATTCCTACAAGTGATAAAAATATTTTTCTTGTGTTATTGCTGCAATAAAAATATATAATTTTGCAAAAAATCCAGCTAAGGGCGTATACCACCATTGATAATAGATAAGTGTTAACTTAAGCTAATATAGGATTAATAATATTTAAGGCTTTTATATCTGTAATGTATTTAAGTAAGTTACTCCAAAAGTTTTACGTAATGAAAGTAATATTAAAAAAAAAGCAATAGATGTTGTTATATAAACTATAATATACAAAATTGTTGCTTGAAAACCTTCTAAACCATAAACAATTAAATACAATCCAATTAATATATAGCCGATATTAGTAATTGTACTATATGCTGCAAGTCTTTTTAGTCGTTTTTGATATAAAGCTCCAAATGAGCCAATAATTAAAGATAGTATAGCAGTTATAAAAAAAATGTTAGAATTTATATCTAAATTAAACAATATCGGAAAAAAAGGTATTGTTATTAATTTTATTAAAAAAAAAATACTGCCTATTTTTGAAGCAGTAGATAAATACGCTGTAATAGATGTGGGTGATCCTTCGTAAACATCCGGTGCCCATATATGGAATGGTGCTGCATTTATTTTAAATAAAAAACCAATAATAATTAAAATATTTGCGAATAATAAACCTGATAATTCATAAGTATCATGTGTAATTATGTTATTATTTCGAAATTCAAAAAAATATATTGAAAAAAAAACGTTTATTTTATCAAAATATAATGTACCCGAAATTCCATAAATTAAGCTTAATCCAAATAGCAAAATACCTGAGGAAAAAGCACTTAAAATCAAAATTTAATACTTGCTTCTAAAACTTTTTTCAGAATTTCTTTTTATAGCTTTAAATATACATAGCTAATGTTGTAGTTCTAATGCCATATAGCGGAAAATAAATTAAAGGAATTAATTAATAAAATAGAAGCAATAATACAAAACTCAATAATACCAATATTCATATTGATTAATTTTTCATTTTTTACATAATTAAGAGAAGAAAATAAAACAATAATTGAATTATAAAACAAAAAAATTTTAGTAAATGTATAAAACCCATTTAGTTGTAAAACTTTATCAATAAAAAAATATTTTGTAAATTATACTATCTATAAGTAATAATATATATATGCTTGCGCTTAAAATTAAAAGCCATATTGCATTTTAATTAAAATGGGTTGTTTAGTACTAGAAGATAAATTATACCAAAAAAGGCCAAAAACCAGAAGTATTAAAATATTTATACAAAAATAGAATTAGTATAAAAATATATAAAATGATTGTAATGAAATAAATATGACATATAGAGTTTTCAGTATTAATATAATAAATATTAAATAATAAAATATAAGGCTAAAAAGAGAATTGAACCTTTATTCTAAAATTTGCAATTTTATACATTACCAATTATGTTATTTAGCCGGAATATTATAGATTTATATTAATACTTATATATAAAATGTTATGTTTTTTGTATACTGTATATAATTAAAATACTAATTCTTATTTTATTGGGATATAGCCAAGTGGTAAGGCTACGGATTTTGAATTCGTTATTCAAAGGTTCGAATCCTTTTATCCCATTTCTAATTTTGTTATATTAAAAAATTCATAATAAAAATGCTTGTAGCTCAACAGGATAGAGCAACAGATTACGAAATTGAGGTTGAGAGTTCAAATCTTTCCAAGCATGCTTCTATTAAAACACGTATATATAATAAAATTTTTTGTACTTAATTATTTATTAATAATTAAATATTTGAATATAAATAATTATATATTATATAAT